>JASANE010010593.1:0-141030 GCA_030248225.1 Trileptium ribeirensis
GGACACTGGTCAGGTGCGATGGAGACCTTCGGGAAACGGGTCAGCTCGATTGTCTTAACTCCGTTCAAAATTCGAGAGCGTATGTGTACCCTAGATTCTTTAGAGGCCGGGGAAGACCGTAGAGGACACTGGCCAGGAGAAGGGAGGCGTTGGGAAGTGAGCCGTCCCGATGGCCCGAGCTCCGCTCAAAATTGTAATTTATGTGTAGGGTCAAACTCGTATAGAGCCCGATCTCTAAGTGTAGGGGCCGTGGGATCTGACCAGGTCGGAAACTGCGGTTTGAGTCTGTCGTGGCATAGTCAATCCAACCGGCAGGTGAGCATGTATGCGTTCGAATGTGAGTCGGCCGGAACCGATGCCTCCAGCGTGTGTGAAGAACCGGGAAGAGAAGCTGTGCTGCTCGTGAGTGAAACGGGTTCCGAGCCACATGGGGACAAAATTGAGCCGAGTGCCGAAGATATTTCTGGCGTAGATGATCATAGTAGTCGAGCAACAATGAGTCTGATTTTTAGGAGCGAAGAGGAGAAAAGGAAGCTCACTGAACTAGCCGAACCTAATACCGAGCCAAGAGAACCAACAACCAGTAGCATAAGCTCGAATATTATGATTGTGACACATATGGTACCCGAATTGGACATAAACGCCCGAGCAAGCAACCGGATAATGGAACAAACAGTGACACAGCCCGAGATAGTCACCTGTTACCTAAGTAAAGAAATAGTGAATGAAATTGGATATGGGAGGACCGGACTGCCGGTCGACCTGATGGACATAATTGAACAAACACTGGCCACACCTAGATCATTGCGAATTAGACCGCTTTGGAACCTCATTGACGCAAACCCCACCACAGAACTTAGTGACGATCCGACAGCACTACCAGAACAGGCCACGCATCCGCTAAGCACACAAACCAATACACAACACAATCTTGATCTCGCGCTGAGGAAGATATTTTCCAAGGGCCCTACTGAAGAAAAGGTAGAGCCTTTAACTCTGCAGGGAGTGCCCAACGAGGAACGATTAATATTATTGGGTCCGGAATCCGAGTTCGCACCTACGATCATAACTCTGGGACCTGGGAAAGTGCCCCGCTATTCATTCATACCCCCTCGCCTACGCCCAGGAAGAGAACAGGTACTCGCTAGGGCCTTGTTTTATCGAAGAGTCATAGCTGTGTCGGAGCGGATAGGCCACGCCCACCAGTTGCTCAGAGCTCGGGCGGCTGGAACGGCCCCACTGGAGCGACGGCGGGACGCTCCGTTGTGTCCGGGCTGTTAGGGTTCGCATCTCCGTTCTTGCACACTGTGGCCGGGATACATGTCAGCAGCAGCATGGTGAGACACCTCGAGGGCTTGCTGGAATTAGTTGCCCGTGTGTTGAACTCAATGAGTATTACCGAGGCCATTACTGAAATATACCGTTCTGAGATTCCTATCCTTCAGACATGCCAGGCGTGCGAGGGACAACATAACACCAGTTTTATGCCCACTCGTATTTGTACTTTTGTCACGTATCATGGCGAGTGGGACTATACGGGAAATTTGTCTGCCGAATACGGCATAGTCCGACGTAATGGGACTGTTACCATCCAACCAAGTCGTACATATGGGTTGCATACAGCTTCTGAGTTGACCGCATACCGAGAAGCTAACTTAGAATGGTTAGAAACTGTGACCAGTGCACCATACTTGCTGGATTACCTCGTTACTGAATATGGCGAATCCGGTCCCATTGCACCGGTGCTGTCAATTGACCACATCGTATATGCAGTCATAGCGAATGCTATTTTTAAGCAAGTAGACAGCGTGCAGAAACGCGAAGAACTGCTATACTTGAGACTATTATGGTTGCGTCAGCCCGCGCAAAACATTTGGCAAATTGACCCGAACGACGACATGGACGTAGGTTCGATTGTCAACCCGGACGCGGACATAACGTTCATTGACGAGGAGGAGCTCGAGAGCGAGTTGAGTACAGCGCCCAGTGATATGAGCGAGGACGAATTTAACATACCCGCTATCGTGACGCTCGACTCAGACGACGCGGTTTCCGACCTCGACTCACTTTCGGACAATGACGATCTCGGCAACGAACCGTACGTGGACGCAGCTGAGGGTGGCCGAGCAATACTGACCAGGTCGGTACAGCCCCTCTCAAACCGACTAAGCCAACGATATGTAGCAGCTGCAGAATTGTGGAGCCGAGGGGTTAAATTCGCGGGATTAGTGATTCTCCTGCTTATCGTTCAACAAATGGGTCAAACACAGGCCATAGCCACGCCATTTTCGGACAAGGTAGCACGCTTAGGAGCCATGGTTAACCAACAAGCGGGGACTCTAATCGAACCACAGGGTCTGGTAATAACCGCCGCGCGATCCACTTTTCTACCGATCGTTTTGCGATTGTCCCTAGATGGGTTACAACCGAGCAAGCAAGCTACCGGAATGGCCTGGTGTGTCTACACCCCAAGGGGTAAACCATGCCTGGGGGACTGCTGTTCCAACCCGAATTGTACCACCATGCCGGACTTACAACGCAAAATTCAAGAGTTGGAGCGAGAACTGAGGAGCACATATCAAGGTGTGCTAGATACAAGTTATTATATGGCTCTAATGCGCGAATATTGCGAAGCAAATGTTCATTTTTGTGAAGAGCCCAAGGCTCGTAAGAAAAGATTCCTCGCTGCCCTAGCCGGAGCTGCTGGCGTAGTTACAGGATTTCTAGGAGTAGGAGTAGCCTTCACGAATGCGGTGCATCTAAAGGACCTGAATAAACAGGTGATAGCATTATCTAAGGAAATGCGAAACACTTACAGTGTGGCCCAGGGCAACTCGCGAGCAATTTTGAAATTAACACGCGCTAACGAGGAGCTTTACTCCTTCTTGCACCATGAAATGCAGGAAGTGGTCGGCATGATAGAACAGGTTAGGTGCCAGGAGCAGCGCTACGTGACAGAGGTACATCGCGAACTGGTAAACCACATGCTTCGCACCAGCTTGCGCTCTTCGGTCGACGCCGTCATGGAAGCCATGATGAGCGGGCAGTTATCACCCCAGGTAGTGGATGCCGCGACACTAAAGCGCCTATTCGAAAAGGATCCAAGAATAGGGCAAACCATATTGATACGCGAACCGGCGCTAGCCTACCAGTTTGGCCAAATTTACCCAGTGCACATTGACCTGGGCACGTTCAAATTTGCATTCATCTTAAGGGTACCGCTGGTTACGTCGGACGACGTCCGGCCTTATTTTCGGATATACAACGTCGGTTGGAATGTACCGGAGCGTCGCGCACATATGAGATTACCTCTACCGGAATATGCCACGCGAGTTGAATGGGCACGATATGAGGTTTTGAACTTGCACGCATGCAACACGCGACCTGGCATTGCTTTTTGCGAGGTTCACGCTTTGGCCACCGACCATTCGTCACGCTGTTTGGACTGGATCATCATGGGCGAAGACGTTCCCGATGACACGCGCCGCATATGCAGGAACAGCGCATTAGTCGGACCAATGGTCAACCATACCGATGTGTACACCACCGCTCAAGGAGTGCTAATTCGAACCGCAGAGCCCAAGGCAGTGGTCTCCAAGCAAAAGCACCTCAGCCACGTCACGCGCGGAGAAACCATCCAGATATCAGAAAATGGAGTACTGTGGCTATCTCACAACAATTACACCCAACTAGTGATCGGACCACTAATCCTCGCTAGTACATTAGACGCTCAAGAGGTCATCGTTCACATCGGACCTAACATCACTATACATGACTTCCCAGATATTCCTCTCAGGCCTATCACCTGGAGTTCATTAGAACACGCCAAGGCTACCAACTTACAGGTCCAACGGATAGCTGATGAGCAATTGAAGAAGGTGATCGACTTTCTGTACATTACGACGACGGGAGTAGCTCCTTACCTTTGGATGCTTGTCGTGCTGGTAGTTGTAGGCATAGGGGCTATCATTTAATTCAGGAAGAAGGCAGGCTTTTGCCCTAAATGTATAAGAGGACGCTTACAACGCTGGTGGCAACAAC
Organism: Trileptium ribeirensis; assembly: GCA_030248225.1. Taxonomy (NCBI): domain Eukaryota; kingdom Metazoa; phylum Nematoda; class Enoplea; order Enoplida; family Thoracostomopsidae; genus Trileptium; species Trileptium ribeirensis. The sequence continues at coordinate 4,042 of JASANE010010593.1, forward strand.
GACCATATAGTCAAACAAACTCAAAACGACTCGAATTGAACATCAAAACTGGAAACGAGTATGGTACTCCAGATGCGGTTCGGCCTACGGTCTCAGCCCCAGCCGCTTCCACGGAACACCTGGAACTGCGGACACTGAGCCCTCGTCGGTTGGCTCGACTAAACAACCCCAATGAGGACGAGGACGTTGTTTTGGTGGAACCTACGGAACTTTTTGCAGTATCCGAGCGCGCGCAACGGAGAGGACATCGCACAGTATCTTACCACCGGCAAGTTAATGCCATCCACCACATAGATGCACCGTTGCTCATTAACGCTTTCATCTACCGGACACCAGTCCTCACGTTGATCGATACAGGCGCAGACGTCTCCATCGTATCACAACATCTGGTAAGTAAGCTAGGCCTTCAGCCCCGTCCAGACGATTCAACGCGAATAGTATCGGCCACCATACAAGAATTAGCCCTGGACGGTAGCATAAGTGTACCCTTATCAATTGGACCTATCAAGGTGCAGACAGAATTCTTTGTTACCCAAACCGCCCCGTATCATTGCATTTTAGGAACAAATTTCTTATCGCAACTGCCAAAATGCATCATAAAGTTTCGCGAGCGCTGTTTAGAAATTGGTATAGACGACGAAGAAGCCAAAATACCCTTCGCAGGCCTAGAACGCTGCGACCCACCCTTAATAGCAGTGATGTGCAGGAAGCTCACTACCATCGAACCAAACACAGAAACGTTCATCAACGCTATCCCCGAAATTGCCGATACGGGCGTAGGACCCGCTCTATTTGTTCCCGCTACTGAACTGACTGATATTGCCATGGCACACGCATTGGTGCTCAGGAGTCAGCGGACCATACCAATCGCAGTAATAAATTTTGGTAACACACCGGTCACCATATATTCAGGACAAACTATTGGGCATATAGGGGTCATGAGCAATCCAACTATACAATTCCTTAAGGATACGAATCAAAACTTGATACGATACGAGGAACATAAGGGCATATAGAGGTCATGAGCAATCCAACTATACAATTCCTTAAGGATACGAATCAAAACTTGATACGATACGAGGAACATAAGGAAGCTAAACAGTTAAATCATATCACTACCCACCCGGAGAGGATTATCGAGCACATTGAGGCAGGCAAACGCGCCATTGATCATGAACGGGCTCAAACAGTATTGAGTAAAATAGATTTCGATAGGACACTATTATCGTCCTTCGAATTAAAACAACTGAAAACCGCAATTGCTGAAAATGCAGACGTATTCAGCGCACATGATTTTGACCTGGGACGATATGCCGAACACCGATATCGCATAGAAACCGGGGACGCAAAGCCAATCAAACAAGCACTGTATAGACTAGCGCATTCCTTACGCGAACCACTTAGGGAGGAACTGAATAGCATGCTAGATGCAGGTCTCATAGCCCCGTCAAGTTCCCCTTGGGGATCTCCGATAGTATATGTGACCAAGAGCGACGGCTCTCTCCGACTATGTGTTGACTTTCGGAAGGTCAACACCGTAGCAGAGCAGGATGCGTACCCACTGCCACGCATAGATGATATACTAGGATGTCTCCGGAACACGAAACTAATGTCAAGTTTGGACCTGAATAAGGGATTTTGGCAGTTAGAATTAGATCCTGAAACCAAAGATAAGACATCTTTCGTGACGGTGCACGGACAGTATGAGTATAATGTCCTACCGTTTGATCTAAATTCGTTCCCCGGAGCCTTTCAGCGTTGCATGTCAATGATTTTGAAGGGACTTGAGTGGGAAAAATGCCTGATATACATCGATGACAGCCTAGTTTTCTCACCATCATTCGAAGCCCATCTGGCAGACTAGATTCGGGTTTTCGATCGTTTCCGTAAGGCGAACTTAAAACTTAAACCCTCAAAATGTCACTTCGGACGAGGCAGCCTCAAATATTTAGGACACATAATTAGTATCGAAGGCGTCAAACCAGACCCAGAAAAGGCAATAGCCATAGAAGAATTTAAACATCCGGAAACGTTGAAGCAGCTCCAAAGTTTCTTAGGGCTTGTAGGGTACTACCATAAATTCATCCAAAATTACTCGGACATCTGTGAACCATTAAATGAACTAAAACGTAAGGATACAGAATTCAAATGGACCCCTAGGTGTGAAGACGCTTTTAAGAAGCTGAAACAAGCACTGTTAGATGAACCGGTCCTAATCCACCCTGATTTCACGCAGCCGTTTATCCTGCACACGGATGCTATGGGTGCAGTGTTATCTCAGAAAACTAAACAAGAAATTAAACCCATTGCATGCGCTAGCAAGGCCCTCCGTGATTACCAACGCAGGTATCCCGCAATAGAAACTGAAGCTCTCGCTATTAGGTGGGCCACACTACATTTCAAGCATTATCCCGTAGAGCACAAATTTCACGTTGAGACCGACCACAAACCACTTAAAACTCTGTTTGATAAACCACCCAGAAATTCACGCTTATCCCAATGGCGAAGCGAGCTATTACTTGAATTCGGGGGATTCGAAATATTATACAGACCAGGTAAGGAAAATGGCAATGCAGACGCTCTGTCACGCGACCCTAGATACGACCCATCTGTAGTTGAGGGATTAGGTGACTCTTACGAAATCCTCATGATGGGCCGAGGACGACCCACCGGACCACGCCCGCCAACGACCTGCGCAGCATGGGATCAATCACACCTGCCGTGTCCCGTACGCACTGTTACCCCGCTCGCAACCAGCGCGCCAACCCCTATAACCGGAAGCCCAATAGCTCCCCCAGGCCAACCAAATCCTGAAGCAATCCCATCGCAACTAGTCCCCGACACGCAAATCACTACAGTACCCCCCGCAACACTGACCCAACAAGCAGCAACGTTAAGTGCCATCCCAATTAGGATGAGCCTGGGAGAAACTCCAGCAATGTCGGTGCGTACAACCACTATCTCGGGTTCTGACGGCAGACCTCAGGCTCGAGGACCCAAAAGACCATTTCGCACCGAATCGGAAACAATGGGCCTAAGAGCAACCACACTACCAACCGAACAAGAGTTTGATAGGCTCATGAAATTGATGATGCACTACGAAACCGAGATACTACCAACCGTCCGAATTGAGGACGCACAGGACACGCATGAAAACATATATTTGCCGTTCTTTTCGGATCTCCCAGATTTTAATTTGGTACGACTCTTACCATATATCCAACGGAATGACCCAGAATTGGGTCCAATTTGGTGGTATCTTTATAACAAAACACGGCCTAAGGCCGAATTGGGGGCGCTAAGAATTGAAATGCGGGCACACTATTTTGAATTAGCTGCGGATACCAAAATACTATACATGCATCCACTGCAACCAGGGGACATAAATTATAAATTGTGTGTCCCGATCACTTTAGTACAGCAAATACTCAAACATGAACACAATACCTTATATGGAGGACACCCTGGCCGTGACCGGCTTATAGCTAAACTAAAACAGTTCTACTACTGGAAGGGTATGTCCGAACACGTACAACAACGGATCAGGCGATGCACCCTATGCCAGTCCGCGAAGGACCCAATTTCTTGGATAACCACCGGATTGGGTAGGGTTCCGTTGGCAAATCAACCAATGTATCGTGTATTTGTAGACATACTGGACATTCAAGTTAGGTCGCAGGCAGGCAATCGCTATGTTATTGCATTCATAGACCAGTTTACAAAATTTGCAATAGCAGTGCCAATAAGGCACCAGGATGCTCACACAGCTGCCCATATATTTCTATATGATGTAGTCAATAGGTACGGAGCTCCCAGGGCGCTGTATTCTGACAGAGGAGGCGCCTTCACAGCACACATGTTCGAAGAGCTGTGTCAGGAAATGCACATATTTCGGCACATGAGTTTAGCTTATCATCCTCAGGCAAATGGGGAGATCGAAAGATTCAATAGGACCCTCCTATACTTGTTACGAGTAAGTGTACCACAGGATGACCACCACTCATGGGACGTATCCCTGCCGTTTTGCATAAAGGCCTATAACTCTTCGGTACACACAGCAACAAAATACCCACCCTTTTTGCTAATGCACGGATTTTATCCTAGGTTGCCCGGAGAATACGACACTCAAAGTGCTGCCACTGGATACACAGGAGCACATTCCTATAGGGCCAACGCGCAGCGCTGGATGGCTTCTATTAGGGAGCGTGCTTACCAGTCAATGAAAGCCGCTTAAGAATTAAACCGGCTAAGATATGATAGACGGGCTCGCGAACCACGCTATCACACCGGAGAATTAGTTTGGGTTTATAGACACGATACTACACCAGGAACATCTAGGAAGCTCACGCCGCGATGGTGTGGACCATACGAAATATTAGGATCACCCCGCCGTGCCTGCGCGTACGAATGCACTCTAATCCAGAAGGTGTGGCGCATGTCGTACACATCAATAGAACCAAGCCATGTTTTAGGGCCTTAGACCCAGTACCTAATGTAGGAGATTGGTTAGGGCAGGTACACGCTTCCGTGCTAGAGAGAGGTCTAACTGAGGCAACCCAACGCATTATCGCTGATAGGGATTTCGTCACCAAGATAGAGCCGGTAGACGAAGTAGCAGTCCGCACTGTAAGAACAGCAGTCAGTGATAGTTCTGATACGGAAAGTATAGAAATGGGTGACCCCAATGACCCTAATTTATATCGTCGGACTTACGCTGAGATCGAGGCCGAGCAAGCTGCAATGGAACATATCGAGTATCGGACGGACGACTACGAACCTCAAAATCCAAGAACGATTAGGAATCGGATTCCCCTGACTGATCCAGATAGGGAAATAGAACCATCATGGCCACCAATATCACAGGAGCAGGTCACTAGACAGGAGGCCTTTTCATACATACCCGAACCTGGTAGCCGAGACACGCAAGTAGAGTACGGACAACATACAGTGCCAGTGACCACCATGGAAAGAATAGTGGCTACCAGTGAGGAAGTCCCATTTGGTGTACCGACAGTAGGTGTTGGAATACTCGAGGGGCAACATTTCTACCCAGCGGATATCACGCTATCCACCACGCCACGCGGAGCTTCAGGCTGAATCGTAGTACCAGGACCATACATTTCAGGGGATCTACGCTACGCAATCATGCTCGCCGCGCAGGACCACCCACTGTTTCAATCGCAACCAGCTGAACATATCATGGCATCGCGACTACGAGTGCGAATGGAAATGTCAACTCAGACCATAGGAGACTATACAACAATGCGCTCTTATAGTGCACCATCAGCCGCCGCTAACAGGCCCATGTCTCCTCATCAGTGGGTCTTTCGCGAGACACCCATGACCCAGCCACCTCTAGGGTCACCAATATCCAGTTACTTGTCGGAAACCTCCGGAGAGGGTACGACAATCGACGTGAGAGCAGCTGAAGCGGACGACGAGTTGACTAGCCAGACCTCACAGGAGCCATCTTCAGCTGAGCGACATGGCCAGGCAGGACAGGAAACACCAAGTAGTGACTCTAGGACGCCTAGCACACGACCAGAGACCTCTGGGTCATTGAGCGAATTCACCCTCGTGGGATCAAGCAGTGAAATACCAGCACCTCGAAGAGGAACTTGGCGAGCAGTGACACTAAGTACCCCTCCTCGCACCCGAGCACCGCCGAGCGAGCAGAGGAGCACGCGAGCACCGCCAGAAGAGCGAGGAAAAGGCCTTGTTGGACGAGCCACCCAACGGAAACAAATAGTGTCGGCTCGAGGCGGTTCAACTATCCAGTTTACAAGCACCGAACAACCGGGACCATCCACAGTGACCATTACCGAACTGGTACGCAGCACTGCCATTACGACCTCTTCTGGAATAATACGACTCAGTACCACCCAAGCAACGGCCCCAACCAGGCACCTTTTGCATCGACAGGCTAGAGACCGGGTCTTTAGGCCGTATGGTGCAGCATCGGACGAGGAAGTAGAAGACGCCTTACGCAGGCCTAGACGCGTAACCTTCCAGGAACCAGAGACGGCCATTGCCGATACGGCTGGAACATCAACCAGACTAGCTTCTGCCACACGTGCACAATCTACTAGTGTCACCACCTCAATGACGAGCGCACCAATACTGACCCCGAGACCACTTCTGATGGGTGAACGCTCTCCAGGTGGAACTTTACCACCAACCACATTCCCACGCTACCCCTCCAGTCAGGAACTGCACCCCGCCGCTTGGCGACAGCACATACCTCGACCACCACCCCATGAGGAATCCGAGTCCGACGAGTCGGACCCACAAGTGGACTAACTTACTCGACACAACGGCACGTACCTCAAGGTAGAATCCAAATTCCCCGCAAAATCCAGAACAAGGGTGAAAGTTAAGGCAGACCTAATTTTCATCCATACTATGTAAATTTACCAGAGCTTCCTTCATTTCAGATGCGCCGCAGCTACAGCCAAAACGATCTCAATGCGCCCAGACTCCCACAAGGCGTACTACACGAGCCTGGGGTGTGTGATGGATACCGTTACCCGGCCGTTCCCCGAAGCCGCATGAGCAGCTCACGCTTCTGGGATGCGGTCGAGGTCAAGCGATCCAATCAAACCACGCTGGCCAACGAACATTACCTTCATGGTGTCTTTAAACATAATGGCCGCCAGCTCGGCAGCGCCACCGAGCATTTCTACATCAAGATTTTGGACTTGTTGGGCTTCGTCTCGGTGATCGTCCACATGTTGGACCAGCGAATGTCGCCGACGGAGGTCAAACTACGCAGCGTAGCCCTCCTCCGCACGCTGCCGGCCAACACCCCACGGTGGCTCCGGTCGTACCAGCTTCACGTCATGCGCCCAATCCTCCTGGCAAAATTCCAGGACCTCGACTACTGGGACGAGCTGTAAGATTCGGGCCACAAGCCACTCCTCAAAGACACCTTCGATAACTTCTGGGGCACAGGTGTCCACCGGAGCGAGTGCGGTGCCGACCAACCGGCGTACCATAACGTGTTGGGGCATTTACTGTGCGACATCCGGTCGTTCCACCGCGACCGTTTCGTGCGGTGGCCGCGGACCATCATTGTGGGCGACGAACGCGCCTTACCCCTGCTGGATGTGGCCGACGACCACAATAGAATAACTTTCGTGCGGCCTGGGCTCAACATGATTTCGTTGATCCAGTGGGCAAATGCGTTCCTAACGCCGCAAACGGACTGCGTCTTCATCATCGGCGGCTATCGGGACGTTTGGCATTTACCAAACAAGGCGTTCTCGCCCGGCACCTACCTCAAACGGATCAAGCGCCACCTAATGGTTCTCGAGCAACGGCTCCGGGCAGACTCGGCTGTTGTCATCACCGGACCAGCGCCACACTGGGACGACTTCAGGGTCGACAGTACAGCGTGGTTCGACGAACTGACCGAGCGGAGGACCAGGATGGTAGATGGGCACCAGGCGCTCATGAGCGTCATCATGCCAAAATGGCCCGCGGCGCTGAAAGGGGTCGAGGCCTGGGACGCAATCGGTCCGTTTAATCGAGGCGAAGAACGCCAACGATGGCCCGAGCCAGTGGTCTCGCCGCCGTTCTGGCCACAGCTGTGCGACTGGACCGAAGAACTAATCCGGCGCACTGATATATTTTGGCGCATGGGCGAGGCTCACTTATATAATCGAGCTGAGCCCTGGCAGGAATAAGGCCGTACTAATCCAAACAAAAAGGGGGAACGAAATGACCATTTGCAAGGGGTAAGCGGAACGCACAACGTAGCAGGTACGAGCCAATGCGTAGGTAGAGCAGAGTAGAAGAATTAACCAGCGAGCGACCAGCGAAAGAGAGCGACCCTACGCAACGACAACCCGAATATTTATTTGAGTTTATTCTTGCAGATGGCCAGCACCTCGCAACCGCGACGCAGCGACGAAGCCGAGCAGACTCGGAGGCGATCCAGCGGACGCGTATCGGTGAGTGGGCCATTCGCCCCACCAGAATCAACCTGGTTCCAGCTTCCGGCAATCCCGACCTACCGCGTGGACTTCACCAAGCCATACGTGGCATTCTTATCCCACGGTACCGAATGGCCAGAATTGTCAAATATGCACGATGCACCAACCCCATTCGCACACGACGGCAACACCCTGTCGACCGTCGAAAAGCGCTACCAAGTACAGGTGCTCTCGCTGCTGGAACTAACCTACGCCGTCCGGGAACTGTTACTCATGACTGGCACCCCACTGCAACTCAAAACGCGAGCTCGAGAGCTAAAGAACGAGCTCATTGACGGCGTTACCCAAGCCCGTCTCAAGCCGCTCCTCGAGCATATCATGCGGCCAATCCTGCTCAGCAAGTTCGCCATACCGGAATATGCGCGAATTCTGCGACTCACAGACGACCAGCAGCTATTAGAGGCCACCACGGACACTTTCTGGGGCCTCGGGCGCACTAATCAACAACTGCAGCAGCAGGAAGCCCCGACGCGCTGCCACAACGTCATGGGCCGATTACTCGAGGAAGTACGGGATTACCGTGCTACCGGACACGCTCGTTGGCCCAAAACAATCATAGTAGGTGACGCCCTGGCGTTTCCAATATTAGAAATGGCCACCGAAAACAAGTGGATCGTCAACGGATGGCCAGGATCCACAATGGTACGGTTGCTGCAGCTGGCCAACGCGATCCTAACCCCGCAGACCAGCTGCATCGTTATACTTGGCGGGTTCCAATACATCTTTCGCAAGGCACCAATGGAGCAGCTCCACGCGTCCTTGCCGAACGTCGCCTTTCGCAAGTTCAAGCGGCACCTGGATGTACTTTCTCGCCGAGTCGCTCCTACCACCGCCATCGTTATAGCGCCACCGGCACCCCGATGGGCTGCTACTAATCAGGACGCTTTGTCTTGGACGGCCGAGCTCAAGCAATTGATGGCCAACCACCGACGGCAGCACGACACCTTCCACAACGTTTACATGCCTTCCTGACCGGTTGCGTTCCACAGTGCAGACGCGTGGGAACGGGACGAGCCACACATGGAATGGCAAGAAAAACCACAATTTGACGAGCCGATGGTGTCGCAGTATTGTCGGCGGAACTTGCACGAGTGGGTGAGCCGTTTAGTTAGGGATGCCGAGCTACGGCGTTTAACGCATTGAGGGCTATACTAAACGCACAAAAGTAAAGCGAGGACGGCACCGCGAGAGGATAGGTTAATGCGAGGGTTAACTGAAAATTACGAAGAAGCCCCAACTAAGTCTAGTGGCAGCGAGAGGTAGCGAAAGCGCGCTGAACAGCGCGATGCAAAATTTCTTAGGGAACATTATTAGAAGTTGGTTAAGGCGGAAGCAGTGCTGGTATAAACCAACCCAAACCAAGCTAACCTAGTACCGAAACTCCGGAGATATGAAATCTAATTTTCTTTCTACCAAAGCTACAGATCTAGGGAAACTTTGGAAAATATTTGCGATTTTACTGGGAACTCCTGGGTCAGGCACTCTGGCAGCCCGGACCCTTTCTCGGGGGTGACCAACCGCAACCAAATCCTTGGAGGTACGTGCCAGTGTGTATATTACATATAATAATGAATTGTTATTGTATTATATATAAAGGGATAGTCATAAAATGATTTTAGATGACTAGATGCAGGGAACTAAAATTGTACATGACTTAAACCATTTTAACAATTTAGCCCATAAGGGAAAACTTCAAAAATTTCCGGAAAATAAGGGAGAAGGGGCGACGTTTTTCACGTTTTCTCGCGTACACAGAGCTATCGGACAACACCAAGTCGCCCTTCTGCCCTGAAATTTATAATATTTTACTGAAATTTTACTGAAATTTACCAAATTCTTACAAAAACTTATTTAATTCCTGCTAAAACCTACCAAATTTACCGAATTATCCTTAAAATTTACACGCACTATCGAAAATTTTCCGATAACAATCTTAGATTTTTTCCGATTTAAACGAATAACGGGCTGTACATCTATGGATCTAAGGCGAAATTTCACTCATAACCATCTTTCCATTCGATTTACACTCCTACCCTAAGTAAGGAGTCTAATAAATCCAAAAAATTTTTAAGAGATGTAACAGCCCAATTCTTTCGAAAACGATAAAACATTAAAACTACACTAAAATTATGGGAACGAAGGGAACGGACGGCCGGATACCGGTGGAGTGTGCCCTCTGTATGCATTTATTCCGTAACTATGCAGTGTCGTATTAATTTTAAAATAAACTCTTGTATTTCATTTATATTGTGTTCATAAGGTCACACTCCGCTGCCCGCAGGTGCCCGGGATGATTTTGGCACCAAATATGACAAAAGGATCACAAGTAGGGGTGTCCGGTCGATCCTCGGGAAATAAATTGATGCCGTATCGTGTATAATCAATGTTTGTGCCTTATATTATATATGCTTTATTGTAGTCGACGCGTAGAACGGGTGTGCGTTCGGCGAAGGCCGGGGATCAACGGATGTTTCAGGGATTTCTGGTGTTACATGAAAACCGGTCGCCCTGGGCCGATCCCAGCGCACACGCCGAATCATCATTGTATTACGATATCTGCTGTTCATTAGTACGCGTTACGTATGTAGTATTTATGTATTATAGTTGGTCGAGGAAATCTCAGACAATGCCATGAAAGGTCGTAGGTGATCGAAATCCTTGACCTAATCGAACCGAGTATTTTAGGATACAAATTTTCTAAGACACTATTTTAGGGCGCGACGCGAAAATTCAACTTTTGGGTTTTCTACCTAACTTAGGGGAATAGGGGTGACTAAACTATCTTAAGGACTCTACTGGGGTGTCAAATCGCCCCGGCGGGTCTAAAAATTTGGATCCCTTAAATACTTACGGATCCCCAAACAGGCACTTAAGCCTACAATTTTCTAAGCCTAAAAGGACACCCAAAATAATCACAACTCCCCGATTTTTGGAGCCCGGGACACTTATCGGGTTCTCTCCTAACTGTTTAATCGAAAACCGGGGCCGCCCGCCCTCACGGGTCCGCTCAGGACCCCCTAAACTCAAATGGACCACCAAAATTTTCCGTTTTGGGCGCCTAAATCGGCCCCTAACATGCCTCCTATAAAAGATGCATCAAATCTTAAATTTTCATCAGTAGCCGGCCTGCCAGGGCATGATTTTGGTCCTGCCCCCGGCCGCCTACTGTTTTTCGTTCCCGAGATATCGGCAAAAATTTGCCGATATCCCTATGAGATAACGGCGCCCTGAGCGCCGTTATATTTGGCCTGAAAATTTCTCTTGCGCCGGCCAGTGCGAGGTTTAGGTTGTTTACGCTGCTGGCCGACGTGCGTGCCAATAAGTCTGTTTAGCCGTAGATGACCAGGGGCTGCGCTATGTTTGTATGGCGACAGTGTTGTATCGAATGAATGGTATAAAAGCAAATGGCCCGCTTCGACATTGGGACCAGTCGAGCTGTTTACTCGAAAAATTTGACGTGTTTTGACGGCGGTTGTCGCCGTGGTTTTCATTGCCTTTTCGATTTTTCCTTGCTTTTAGCTTGCTTCTTGCCCGGGTGGACTCTTCGGTATGCAGACGTGCGGAAGAGTTCCACCCGGGGCCTTTCAAATTGCGAATTTCGTAGTTTATCTTTCAGCCAAGGGACGGCCCTTGCGGGCGCTGGGGGCGTCTAATGGATGACCCGGGCCCCCGCAAGTGTCGCGCCCGCGCACGAAATTTAGGACTGATAGGCTTCGGATAAATCTGAATCAAAAGCTGTCCCGTGCTCGACTGGTTCCCCGCTCCCAGGGCCATTTTGTGCCGGTCCTGGGAGTGCCTGCAAGTTCACCAACGTGCAGACGCCGGGTTGTAAAATGTTAAAGTAGGGTAAATTTGTGTTTGCAGAGGAAACTTTCGATTGGACTTGGTAGCCGTTTTACGTAAATTACAAGTTTGTTCAGCGTTTATCCGGCTTAAGTGGAGTTTTGCGTGAGATTTCAAAAGGGAAGAGAAAGAGGGTTTTCATTCTGGACCAGTAGGATCGTGAACTGCCGTTTGCGTGCACGTCAGCAAAGGGTCAATCGGACATTTGGCTAGGTTCAATCAAATAGTTCTAACGGCAAGGCGGATTTTCAGGTTCTCCACAGCATCAAAGATTTTTATGAAATTTACTGACGGCCAAATAATAGAACGATAAATATAGATCTTTCCCGCAAGAAATTTTACTCGCGGAATGCTCATGTTCCCCCGAAAAGGGTGAAAAGTAAACTGTTGCGTACACCCCGATTGGGTGATGTATATACAGGTATATGCTACATTTTTGTATTGTTTATCGTGCACCCCGGAGGGGTTGCTTGGAAATTTTTGTACTGGAACGAGGAAACTGAACAGTAAATCATCAAAGTGTTTCTGACTTTCAAGCGATTTGGTTTTGTTAGATCCATATGGGATCCTGCCCCGCTCAGCAAAGTTCAGCAACCGTAAGCGGAGTGCTTGTTACTACAGGGGCATGCTTGTTGATTATTAGTGCATGCCGTCGGTGTTTGAACTCGTACCGAGTCCCCGCCACTTGAACCCCGCTAAATCTGCAAGCGCCCTTCCGCTCGATGCGCCCTAAAGTTTCTATTCGCTCACGTGTCCACTAGGCTGTATCTCCATACCACCCTGCGCTCGCTGTTGTCGGACCCAAATAACTGATCGGAACTCCACCCCAATTACTTTATCACGCAACTTAAACTAACTGACCCGAAATTTACCACCCGGTCCCAATCATGTAAGCTAAAACATACGTCCCGTTGGAATCAACTACAACTCGACACCCAGACTAAAATTTATTACTTACCCTCTAATCAGGTGAACTCCATAAAGTATATATGTCCCACCCCTCGTGCATCTTCATGGGGCTTGGAATCAAGAGAGGGAATGACTGGTCAGCCTCATTACCTGTGAGCAGGCTTAGGGGATGACCCTCCTCCGGGGGACCTCCATATCTCTAGACGCGTGGGCCATCACAGGGGCCAGGCCGAACACCCTAGTAAACCCGCCGGCGGCCTACTAAGCTAAGCGGTTCCTATCGGCCTAACCAGAGTCCACCGGGGAATCGTGTAAGCCGGGGTTGTCCGGGCACCACCGTGAATATTGAGAGTGGTGCAGCTGGGATCCTTTAGGGCCAGAACTGGTCCTAGTACACTTTTCGTGCACGCAGATCTCTGTGAACGACGCATTACGGGTGCACGGAGCATCTTCGAACACTCCAACACCCGCAAGGGTGGCCTTATCGAGCTTTAAAATTTTGAAAAAAGTAAGACCAGGAGGGACTCTCCACCGTTGCTGCATGGCGGGAGGCTGTCCTAGGTAGGATGAAAATCCAAAAGAATAAAATTAAAACGCGAAACCAATTTCGAAAACAGGGAAAAGAGCAGACAATCGACGATCGAGGCGACAACCGCCAAAAATTGAAAGCCCTAACTTGCTGACACCAAGGCCTGACTGACTACGACGTTGCATCGGGCAGCCCTATTTGATATCTTCTTTGGCGTGTCCCCAATATTAACAAACTACCCAACATAAAAAAAACCCGCCTAACAAAGAAAGCGGGCCTGCAAAAAAAAACACCCCATAACCAAGAAAAAAGCCCGCCAGCAAAGAAGGCGCGCCACAACCGGAAAAACAAAAACCCCCCAGCACGCGTAAAAACCCCCAAACGCACTGGTCAAAAGCATCGACGCCCGTTGTAACAGGATATTTTTACTCCCCGGATATTTATACTCCCCAGTAAAAATATCCTAGGATATTTTTACTCCCCCCAGGATATTTTTACTCCCCTTCTATATTTAGATTACACGTTTCGATTTGATGTTATGTTGATGGCATATGGCATGTATTTCATTTCAGTTCCCAATCATAAAGCAGCAGCGATACGCTCAAAATTGCATTGATTAACGCAACCCATAGTCATAAAATTGTTTTATAAAACTTACATATACTTACAGAGCAAAAATCAAAAGCATAAACATAACACTGTATACTAAAACACGAATAAATGTTATTGCAATATGGTATGAAATGAATATTCAATAATGCTAATATGGCGTTTTTCGACTACACGACGATGTCTTGAATTTCGATTACACATATATAATACACATAACGTCAACAATAGATATAGGTACGTGTGATACGGATACATGATACATAAATTTAAAGCTAAACTTCAGAACAGCAACAGATTAGGCCGCAACTTCGTAAACAACGTCAAAATGATCACCACCAGTATTTTTCAAATATATATAGTGAGATTCCGCGTTGGAACCACTGCCAAGAACGTTGGGAGTGTAGCTGGACCACATCCATCTGAGTATTACTGTTCGTTCTTCGTTCCAAATGGGTGTGTATGAGTAAATCGTAGTGTTGAGCAATGCTGCAGTGACCAGAAACTCCGTATCCGTGGCCCATACTCCTAGATCTGACATGCTGCTTTCTTTTGTGTAGTTGTTTGTCGCTGTCAAGTTGACCAGTTTGCCAACGACATGTGGCTGCTCCATTAAGTTAACTGATGCTGCTCGAACTGCTTCGTGACTGTCTTCTGAGCCTGTGATGCAATGCGATATCGCACGAAAATAGCAATTGCCATCACCCATAATTTTTTGAAGCTTTGTTGGGTAAGTCAGTGGAACTGACTGTTGAGAGTAACTATTATAATTACGAACGGTAATTCCTAACAGCTCAGCTGTTTTATTTTGCCAAGCTTTATCCGGTGGAAAAAATATCTGTTGAGGTCCAGATACAGAATCCACAACTTGTACTTCGTTCACCTCACTGTGCTTGTGAGTGTCACAGGGCAAATAATACGGCTTGATGTTTGCAATATGGCACTTTCGTCCCAAAGTCTTCCCAGTCGTTTCGTTTTGCAAAGTGCACAAGGAGTTGCCAGATATAGATGAAAGTTTATAGGGTCCGAGCCACGGCTCATTTTTCCAACCTCCTTTCCGGTCATTGCGTCGCAAATTCTTCACCAATACCAGACTACCAGGCGCTATGTTATGCTGATTACTTGCAGTGTGACGTTTATCGTAAGCCTTTTTTTGACGAAATTGTGCTTTTTCAATATTTTTGGACGCATTCTTGAAAACAGCAGCTTTGAGATCTATAAATTGCTTCGCTCGAGCTGAAAATGACGCTTCAAATTCCATTTCCTCTTCAGCTAGTGGGCTATTTGTGTATTGTTCAGCCGTGACCATACTATCATCTGTATCTGTAACATCAATTGGCAATTTTGGCTCGCGATTGTACAGCAGAAAAAATGGAGAGTACCCCGTAGAGAAATGTTTAGTTGTCCGCAGAGCAAACAAAATCGGCTCTAATATATCAGGCCAATGCTCAGTACGCTTATCCAGTACTTTTAGCATTGCCGATTTGATGGTCCGATTCTGCCTTTCCACAAGTCCGTTAGCATGGGGGTGGTAGCTACTGGTAACTCGCTGCTTTGTACCTGTGAGACGAAATAACTCCGCTGCAACGCTATTACAAAATTCGCTGCCTTGATCGTTAATTTGAACTGCAAAGCAACCGTGACGGCACATAGCGCTGAATATAGCGCCAGCTACAGAAATTGCTGTTTTATTCACAAGTGGAGTCGCCTCCGCCCATTTAGAAAAGTAATCAACTAATACAAAAATGTACTTATACCCCAAGGCCTCAGGCATTGTGATGAGGTCGACCCCCACTTGCTGCATCACTGCTGACTTAATCGGAATGGAGTGTAATTCTGGCTTAGAGGTATCAAACTTCGGGTTCACTCGCTGGCAACGGTCGCATGATTTGATGCACTGCTGTATGTCAGTTTTCATGTCGTGCCAATAGTAACGTTTAGTAACCAAGTCCAGCATACTGTCCCGCCCCCGATGTCCACTCAATGCTTCAGACTCCAAGCTATTATCTTGACCAGAATGGAATGTTTGTATCAATTGTTTTTGTTCTGCGATGTCTGTGACCACCTGAACAGCGACGATTTTATTTTCTGATCCGGCAATTTTCAGATTTTTGTTATAAAATAGTTGACCGTTGCGGACACAGTACTGTTTGCACTGTCGACGAAAGTTAGCACGCTGGCCTTTATCTAACATGCCGAGTGGATATCGTCCGTTGGTAATATAGTTACGAACATCGTTAAAACTGATGTGTTTATTAGTTTTAGATTTAAACATTTTATAACATTTGTCACAAATCACTATAAACCTGAAATAAAAAGAAAGTATGAACGGTATATACACCATAGAAATGGTATAGGAAATACTTTTTCTAGAGGAAGTAAAGATTTTTAGAACATTTTACTGGGGAGTAAAAATATCCTGGAGGGAGTAAAAATATCCTAGGATATTTTTACTGTGAAGTAAAAATATCCTAGGATATTTTTACTGTGGAGTAAAAATATCCTAGGATATTTTTACTGGGGAGTAAAAATATCCTGGAGTAAAAATATCCGTGTACACCGAAAAACCCCCCACCCCCCACACCACCCCAAAGCAAATTGTATCCTCCCTTCTACGTGCCAGGACTGGCTTTTTTGAAGGTTAAATCCCCACAAAAACGTCTGCATGAATTGTGAGAAAGTTCTGAATCGTGAAAGTTCTGCGCAATGCTGTCACCTGTCCTGACGCGCATTTCACAACGCATATTACAAACTACTGAGCATTTTGTAATTACCAGGTATGCGCACCGAGACCAGCCGTAGGGCACCGAGATCGCGAACTTGGCTGGACAGGTGTAAAAAGTTCAGACCACCGTCCCTGGCTGATCCTAGTGCGCACCCTCTCTTTTATACAACACACATATATACTAGTGTGCAATATTACTGTGTACATTTTCATTTAGGATCGATCGGATACCTGCAATTATGGTTCAGGAAGGTTCCATTTTCTAGCGGAAATCACCCCGCGCACCTCGGGCGGGAGGAAGACGATTATACGTACACACCATATTAAATGCAGCGTTTCTTTCATTACAACAATGAAATATTTTACATATTATTATCGCGATCACGCTCCATTGCTATCCGGCCGTCCAACGGGTTAAATTTATCCTCTTTTTGTATTATATACATTGAATATCCGCAAAATTAACGCAAAAACTAGGGCTGTTACATTTTATATCGTAGCATTGTTACCTTGTTATGTATGGTGTTTCGGACAGCATCAGCATTTCAATATGGTGTCACGGACGCAGTGAAATTTCACGGAGTGATAATGAGTTCTATAGAAAAATACTTGGTTGTCTTTCCGTTGTACGGAAACTAAGACACGACAAGTTTTGTCCATGCTCGTCAAATGCAAGACAATAAACGGTATGGTTTGAAGGATGCAATCATGCAGCTGATGTGCTTTGTATATAATTTACACCTGCCATTGTCAAAGACGATTTATTGTTATATGTGCTACATAGTATATATTCTTCCGATTACCAAGCACCATGATAATCGTGATCACACAGGGACAAATCTTCCACATGGTTGATATTTTATAAAGCAGCATTAGCGTCGGGTAACGGCCGGCTGTGAGGTCTATCATTGATGCATATAATTTTATGGTAAACAGAGGTATACATATATTTAAATATGACTAGATAGTTCTACACGATACAAAATCATTCCATGTAGGTTATTGGCAATTACATCAATACGGTCCGGTAATCTGGTTCAGCTTACTTGCTAATAATATGCATAATACAAACTATGCAGTAGAAAACGTATAGATAGTTTCCGGTACCGACCAAGGAACCACAGCTGCTGACCAACGTCTTTCTAAGCCGTTCAAGCAAAAAATTCTTAACGGCCTCCCAACCGCGTTTTCAGCTGTCCCCCCGGACCACAACTTTCGTGGCCGTTACCCAACACTAGCTGGTACTATTAAAATTCGTGTGGTACATTCAGATATGGTTTGGAAGTAGCAAGAAAAGCTGATATTAGCCACATTATCGTATAGGAGAATAACAGAGTGCAACACTTTTCTACATATTTGACATCATGGACTGTCATAGCTAACCGGCATATTTTTGTATCATGTATAAATCATGTATTTTTCAAGAATAAAGGCATACGCATGTCTCGATTTTCGACACGATCGCAGTGCAATAATATATACATTTTCCACAAAAAAGAAAATTAAAGAATACCCAGATATATATTAAAAAAAATTTAATATTTGACCATTTAAGTAAAACTCCGATGTTTCATTTTTGGGTCCAAGAGATAATCTAGTTCCGATAGCCATCCAAAGCTAACGCCAAAAGCATAATGGGCTTCTTGTCCGATATTCTGTACCGATTGAGGAACAGATACAAACCTGGCCCTAGAACATTTTCTGATGTACTGGTGGATGTTCACTTAAGGCAATTCGGGCAATGCACCGTTTAACTGAATCAGTGAAAGCTAGAAATTGTCCAGATTTTACGACGTGTGCTCTTTAAAAAGAGACCATATTTACTGAAAGCTCTACAAAATATACAAATTTATTTAAAAGCATCGATGCTATAAATCCTAAGATGTTATATACCGCAAAACAATCGGCCAATGTACCGTTAGGCCTTAAGTGTTATGCCGTTCTCGATATACTAAGCCTTCGTTTCACGTTTTACGAAGACTTAAAAGCTAAGCCTATGTTGCGGCTACTGCCGCCACCCGAATCTGCCGCACTAAGCAGATGTTATTTTTGCTAACCAAATATAACTTATTGCCGTTAAACATGACATGAGACAAAACTCTAAACATGCATTTAATCGTTTGTTTGAAAATTATATTCATCTGAAACTTTTTATACATTTTTATAACTTGTTTGAAAGTTTAAAATATCCTTTATCAAGTGAAAAATTTAGTATCCTTAATAAAGTGCCATACATTAATATCTCAATGAATGGACATAGAAACATAGTTTAATGTTTTTGTTCTGAGATAACAACATACTATTCATAACAAAATTGTAACTATGACCACGTTTCACATTGAAATCTTTTGGTATTTTCAAGACTTGAAAAGAAATCATCAACTTGGTTATCCGACATCGAACCATACTCAGCGAAGATGCATTTTAGTGATGCGATGACGTCTTTTGGCATCTGCGTTGCATTGCCGGCAAGAAATATTAATGCTCGTTGCTGGATTAAGTCCCATATTCTTGAGCCGATCGATTCCAAAATATGCTGGACGTACACCTGAAATTTCGGAGTTGTGAGAATGGTTTGCACGCCGCGCATTAGGGCTGCATGGTAATTCATAAAATGTTAGTGTTTGATATCGTTAGATTCAGTAAAGGTTTATACACATTTACAGTTTGCATTTTGCAGTACATAAATTTATATGTACGCTTTTTGTATTCGTAGAAACAATAATTGTATATTGTAATATACGAGGTCTCCTATACAAAGCTTACATACGCGACGAAAATAGACATGTATTAAATAGCATAAATACCACTACTTACATACGTGTAATTAAAGGTTTGCACGCAGGTATGGTTGTGATAAATTTATACAAGCACTTTATCACTAGTTTCAGTGGGTAGCTCCACAACCGTGCATACTAATCTCTGAATGCGCGGAAAGCCGTGCTACAATCAGCTTGCGAAATAGTCGTAGCAATCGTTTCACATAGATCACATTATATCATATGCTAGCGTGATTATGCTATGTCCTGGTGCATAGGTATCGATAGAACTTTGTTGTTTAGCATTTTTGTTAGAGCTGCTATTTTCGAGCTGAGCCAAACTTTAAAAACAATTAAAAACTTTAAAAGCCAAAAAGTGTCAAAATTTTTAATATCGCAAAGCAAGTTTTTTGTTTGTTGGAGCGAAAGATGGAATTATAGGGTTATTTAACCCGTTGAACACGTTAATTTCATTGGTTATTCCCATATTGGTTGTGTTATTAACCCTGAAAAGCGGTGCCGGAGCAAAATTTGGCACCAAAATCAATAAAATCTCGCCGCTTTTCCAATACAGATGTATTTGGGTCAATCGAGATTATCTGTAGGCTTTCGGGGTTGCTACCTACAATAAAAGCAATTGTATTTGCGTTGTATGCATCAAATAAGGCAAGCCACAGGGGCCCTACAACGCGAAAAATCACTCTTCAAATTTATGGCTCTTAAAGTTTCTGAGTGATAAATTTCAAGAGATTTCGTCTTTTTCGTTATTGAAAGAAGAAACCATCGTTTTTCGGTTTTGATATAAAAAAAATTACCGTTGCATTGCCACTGACGTATTGCCGGTGTAATGCTACATGGGACTAAGCGGGCTTAAGGACCTGAATTTGGAACGACAAATTGGTCAATAAACGCAGAGTAGCCATAGTCGTTCCGTGTCCCTTCGCACTGTGAGTTATTAGTTTTGATGTTTTGCCTTAATATTTACGGTATAGGTTACACTAATTTGACGATTCAGCCTATCTTGGTAAACAGTTTTTAATTTATGTAAAATGGTAATCAAAGACAATGTGCAACGACACTGGATAGCACTTAAAAATCTGCCTATTCCCTGAATTTTCAAGATATATGGTAAATTTTTTGTTCCAACTACGAAATCAATAGTCCTGAAAGCAATATAATATAAGCACTATATTACAAACAACCAACCGCAGAAATACTAATGTTCCGAAATCGGGCCTAAACCACTTGAACACAGCTGAAAATGTGCAAAATATTCGTCAATTCCAAGCCATCATATTCGTATTCAGCTTGCCACAAAAATCTATATTATAGTCCCTTTTGGTGCCTTGGAAACAATTCCTAACCATGCAAATAAAGACAGGCTACATTTTGAAAATCTGGTTCGTCGACGCTAAAGGCAATAAAGTGCTCCCACAAAAAACGATGTTGAGAAAAGACATGTATCTCGATGAGCTGACTCTGGGCAGCGGACTCCAGAATCCTGTGTCGTAAGATATAAACTGCGAAATACGGGTATACAGGTTTACAGATTTGGCAAAAGACCATTAAAACTATTTTTTGTGATTTTGGGCAGAAGATAGGGTCGGAGCTCCTAAATTTCATCTAAAGGGCATATTATTTTTTATCAAACACAAAATTTTCTCGAAATTTGTCCAGTCGAACATGAGCTACAAGAGTTACACCGAAAGATAAAGAAATTTCCACGCTTTTCCCAAATAGAGCCCTAAATGAAAATTCCGGTCGCTTCGCTAGATCGGTTTCAACAAGCTGCAGCTCTAACAGTCAAATTCAGAGATAGAGTCTAAAAATCAACTTAAAATAAAAAATTGTGTCTCAAAAGAACGTCTCGAAAATGCGAAAATCCTATATCTTCGTGTTCATAAATGCATTTTGACTGCAATAAGTAACACCACATCATATATTTGTTTACGGTAAAAAGACGAGAAAATGACGGAATCAGTATTGAAAATGGAAAGTATTTTATGTTTCCAACTGTGCGTTAGACTGAGACAGTCATCTGAACGGCCTGCTTGTGGCTTCTTTTCATGCCAGTAAGATTTTGCAACTAATCGCCAGATGCAATATCAGAGTATCCGAATTATCTCGATATGGTGTATTATGAGGAACTACACACAAAACGATATGTCTTTCCATGGCGTATGTGACGAAAAAGCAGCTTCGGTGCAACAGATACGGATTCCCATAATCAGTGCAGACGAACAATGGTTTATAATAAGTTAAAATAATTTAGTACTTGACACTAAGCTTTAGTGAACTTGACATTAATTTAATAAAACTATTATCACTTCTATCCAAATTGTGACTTAAGCGCAATGCTAAATTTGCAAGCAATCTTCAAACTGCACTGTTGCGCTCAACAGACACTGACAAACCTTTGCAGACTGATCCCGTGAAAATGCACAGTATAGCGTTAGTTGATTTTGCGACACCATTTCGTCCCATTCTTCAGCAAAATAATAATCACCAAGCCGATTCCGACAGCCAAACACTAGCAGACTATTGTTTGATTCAGAGCTCGTTTTACGGCCTGCAAGAAAACTGCGAAACGGTGCAACCCCTGTTCCCGGTCCAATCAATATCGTATACGTTGAGTCGCTAGGAAACTGAAATAACATTGTGAACGACACTGGAAGCTATATTTTTATCCAGCGTTGGGCAAATTTTATTTCTAAGTTTAAATGGGCAACAGACTACCACAGACAGCGCACATTGCGCTGTAAATATCGCACTAAATACACACCACAGGTAATAGCTATAGCATGGCCTGTCGTGCATTCAGATATTTGTATACACCGTTGTTACTAGTTCAGACGAGTGCGATAGCGCGAAGCTGCACAACAGTAACCGAACACACAAATCTCTGAATGCAAAGTACGTAAAGTAACAACTAATATGTAATATTCGTAGCAAAATTTTGTATTACAGTTATTGCTTCGTACATGGATAAATAATTGAAGACCCGGTTGGACGTAATCTTATCTGCTCTTCTAACGGTGTGCTAAACTCCTCATTTAGTGCGTTGCGTCCGTTTTTTATACACTTTTTTAGTATTTCTTCATTATCAGTGTATTTCAAAGTGACATAGCCACACAAACCAGAAACGGAAGCTAAAACTATAAATAAGTATGTCATAAAAATATCGTGTTTCATTATTCTAATCAGTGTATCTGGCTGTATGTATGACACATAGTATGTTTGACAGTTCCCGCGGATCCCGAATAACCGTATATTAAAAGTAATCATCAAGTCGTGCAGCGTCGATAAAATCAAGCATAAAACAAGCTATGAATTTTTGCTCCATTTCGTTGTACTTTTTCACTGAAAATAATAATTTCCCAGTGTTCCCACCATTTAGATGCACTACCATAAGGAATTCTTGCTGTATTCAGTGTTATCGACACGTTCGCGTAAAGATATAAGAACTCTTGCTCAAAAATATATTAAATCTAATGTTCTCAAAAACAGTCGTCGTCTCATGAAACAGAATGGAGACCCCCGCGTTGACAGAATTGATATCTGAAAACAGTAACTTGCGAGAATGCGGTGCAATGCCAAATACAGCACTGTAGTACATCTCATTCCTGTGGACACTGAAATCTGCTACAATTTTGGAATCACAGAACAGCACGGGAAAATGTCAGAATATCGGTCAGTAAATAAATGCGAGTTGCTGTTAATGCAGCGTTGAACGATCCATAGTATTTCCGTTTTGGTCACTTTGCCCTCGCGGCACGACACCATAGGCTCCGTTTCACGTGGTTGTGACAGAACGCCGGTGCCAGTATCACTTGCAACGGCTGATCTCAGCTGGTCGTGTAAACTTCGATGTTGTCTAATTAATGTATTATGTCGCAATTTTGGTACAAAAAATAACAGATGAGTATACATTTTGACAAAAGACATATAACGCTTCTAAATAAGAGGTTTTCAGGAATCCATCCATCCGGTAACAAGTTATGGATGTTAGCAATACAAAAAATTTTCCTCGTTAATTTGCCTTTGAGGAAACTCTGCTCGCTTGGTAGCTTTGTTTCAAATACCAACTCATCCTATGCTTGAGTGTATACAAAGTTCGTAAACTAAACGGCTAAAGCTGCAAAAAGAGGTACTGTATAACCTTATGTCAAAAAATTTTTGTATATAAAATTGTCGTTGAAAAATTTTGGTTATATTAAATTTTAAATTAAGGTTACTGCTCTTAAATATTGCAAGTATACCGCAAGGGAAACGGGAAGTACCACCCTGTAGTAAATTGTTGAAATGGTCGTTGTGTATCTGAGCTGGAGTTGTCAAAAATTGACCACTCTGCAAAAATATAGGAATGGGGTCGCATACATAGGAGACTATAGGAGAGATTGTAAAAATATAGGAATTATAGGAAATATAGGACAGGCGGTAACTACGTGTCTCTCAAAGTACAGACATTGAGTTAAAACACTCGGTCAATAATTTTCTAATCATGTGGATGACAAACTGGAAATACAACGAAAATCTTTACTGAGATTTTAAAACGCCAAAGACACAGTAGCAAGACAAGAGATGCGCCTAGTATCAATGAAATATATTTAAGTAACTTATATGTATTTGTTTTATTACATTATGTTATAATCCATGACGTTCAGCTACATACGTAAAAACGACAAACCTCCATCGACCCACGTTTTATCCACAGTGGTACAACATCTTTCCCAGGAACAAGTCTTGCCAACCAGTTTGAGCAGAGTCCAAGTCGAGGTCGGGCTAATCGTGTTTTATAATTTACGACAGCGACGAGAAGTTGCAGCTCATTTTGATGGAAGCAGAAATTTGAAGCAATGCTAAAATACTTAAACCATTGTAAAGTTACATCATCGTATGTATGTATTTAGTAAAATAAAACGCCACGTTACAAACTGAGCTAATGTTATTATTAATTTTACTTCAGGATTAATATTACAATTCCATATAAAGTTATGCCAGACTGACAATAAATGCTAGACCATAACTAAATAGTACATACAACCGTTACCGTCGTTTATTAACATATATGAAAAATTAAAGTATAATTATACACACATCACCCATACGACTAATAGCTGAAATTGTACAACACCAACGAGATTTGAGAAGTCCGCTTCTAACAAGACGATCCGGCGCCAGCACATAAACGCAGACTGCGCTAGACACACAGCGCCGCTACAATCAGCATCGTGAC
Source organism: Trileptium ribeirensis (assembly GCA_030248225.1). Lineage (NCBI taxonomy): Eukaryota > Metazoa > Nematoda > Enoplea > Enoplida > Thoracostomopsidae > Trileptium > Trileptium ribeirensis. The sequence goes on from JASANE010010593.1 coordinate 28,646, forward strand.
GACGAAACTCCCTGTTAATGGCCATAGAGGTATCCTCAACAAGGAGCCACGCTAGTACTTGCAGAACACAATCAACAACAATATAACTAATAAATATTGCTGCGGCCTCTCCAGTGAACTGGTGGGTCGCAGTATAACAAATTATGAATAGAATTACTGAATTTTTGAACGGTTTGCATTCTTGCTAGCTTCGAACGAACGGCCGCTTTTTGCTACTTGTATACTATACATCTATTATGATTAAACAATGATACATGATTAAGCATACTACAGTTTGAAATTAATTACATAGATTTGTCTAGTACAGCCACGCTCAAAAGTAAAAGCAAATTTTTCGCGAATCGCCGGCGAACAGTTCGCGAAAAATTAACAGCTGTTTCATTGGTATTCGCGAATTTTCCAGGAACGATTCGCGACAATTTTGCGTATATTTCTGAGTGTGACTATGCGCTTGCAAACCATTTAAAATGATTTTTACTGAAATGGCTGACAGTATCGGATACCCGTCAAATCGACTACCAACAGAGAGCAGTGCTACGTTGTTCATGACAAATTGCTACAGATTAAAAAATACAAAAAATAATAGTTTGCCTTAATGTTCTATTTATACGTAGTACCTCGCGCATTGATATCCTAACCACCGTTGATACAGTAGCATAATTAAACTAGTAACTGTTACCTTTTACTATGCATGTAATAACAACTAAAGCTTTATTCCTTTACTTCGGCGCAATTTGGAATAAAGCTAAAGAACATTTTACTCGTTTTGATATGTTGAAATCTGGATGTGACATTATTAAGCGGTGATTAAGTTATAACTCGTTTTAAAAATTCAAGAATATAGCACGGGTAATCTGAAAAACTTGCAATTTAGCGCACGAAATTAACGCGTAACATAGTACACCTACACGAAAATTGGTTGTAGCGTTTGCTCCAAGATATCAACAGAGTAAAACCGTCTTCAAACAATATGTATGTAGTCTGTGTTTAATACAGGTTTTGGCATAACTGTGTATCATAATTTCAGGAGCATAGCAGTTACAACGTCATGACAACGTTACTTGTACACGAATACCAATTAAGTATAAAGTGATTCACATATACAATTGACCTAAGCGTTTAGTTAAATTATTTCCTAAGTGTATGAAAAGAATGAAAATCAATATGATCATAGAGAAGCCTATGGTTTTTGGTGACTGAAAATGAATATTGGAATAAAGCAGATAAAGGCGTGGGTCAACCAATCCTATATAAATGTAGTATATGTATTCAGCTGGTATTCACCTGGCCCCGCGGTTGTGGGGGCCTCAGTAGTATATGTGATCTGAACTAAATATTCGAATAGTAGAATATTATTGCGTTCACTTTGAAGACTAACCTAAACGATCTTGGCTTTATCTGCGGAATCAGATCGAACAAATATTCGAATGGTACATTACGTGCTGAATTAGGAAAGTCCGATAAAGCTTCCACGATGCTTCGCCGTGGTCGATTACAGTAAGAATATAGCTCTTCTTGCCCTGAAATAAAGCTGTAATAATAGAACGAAACTGCATATAGCATGGAAGTGGTCACATTGTATCCGATCCGTTCCGATAGCGCATGCACAATCTTACTGCTTCCGAATAGGATGACGAGGTATAAAAAATATAAACATACACACAGTAAACCGTAGGCGCAGGGTTTCGTCGTATTGAATCCGTTCGAACCCAAAGTAAATAAGGCTTAACTTTAGTCACGGACAAAAGTGAGCGCGCAGAACACGAAAGCAGACGGCGTCCGTCCGCGTCAAGACGAAATTGCGTTCGTCCACGACTGCCCTTACTTTTGTCAGTGACTGTACAGTTTCTTAATATTTAGGAACCACTATCTTCAATATTTTAAATTCATGTTATTGAATTTATTAAATAACAAATAAACAATAATATTGTAAATTAAATCATCGAGCTAATTTTCGATCGCTGCAACGGTAAAAAGACATGGTATTACGTTATCAGCAACGAACATTTTCAAATTGAATATTTTTCCTAAAATTTTCAGTCGCTGCATGACGTACACATGTTGCTGCGTTAGCAAATAATTATCGCACTGGATTGAACTTGTTTGAATTCATACGAAACAATAGGTTGATAAAATATCAACAGCCTATAATGTATCTGGAACCGAAACCCTTTTTGAATTCGAGTAAGCGAGCGAGTGGAACGAGAATTTTAAATTTTGGCTCTGGAGGGGGGTTGAGGAGGTCCTGTCTGCGTGTGTCGCACCTGGATCTCGATAACGGTTGGGCGGACTTTGATGCACTATAGGTCATTTGAACCGCAATGGTCGATTTCGGTGTAGTGACGGAGCCCGATTTTTGAATTTTTTGCCGTGAGAAAAGCTATGGGGCAAAATGACGTCATTTTGGCCCATTTTTCGGGCACTCCCTCCAGTTTTTGCGACTTTTCTCAATAAGTACACGAGATATCCGCAAACTAATAGGCCGATTCCATATAGCTTTACCAGGGCTTTCCAATGATATTAACAAGTTTTTCAACTACTTCCCAATCTGGAGTCTAAGCTTATAGTTGGCGCCAAATTTCATATTTGGTGAAAAGCGTGGGAAATGCACCTAAATGTGTGTTTTTGTTGCTTTTAGCGTCTTATATGGGGTTTTCTGGGCAGATAAACTCATTGTAAGTGTTAAAAATATTGTTGGGAAAATATTTTTACACTTCTGGTTCATACTTGGCATAACAAATGACGTTTTCGCAATTTTTGGTGAGAAGTCGTGGGAAAAGCACCTGAATCTGTGTTTATTGTTGGTTTTAGTGTCGGATATAGGGTTTTCTGGGCCGACAAACTCATTGCGAGTGTCAAAAATATTGCTGGGTAAATATTTTTTACACTTCTGCTTCGGGGGATTGTTCTCACCACTCGAATTCTGGCTCGCAAGCGAGCTTCACTAGTTATAAACTACATACACGTTTATACAATGTAGTGTGGAAGCTTCACAACATGACTCCACGTATACATCTTCCGCGGATTTAGTTTGAAAATGCTCTGCGCAAATTCAATACAATCTGCTTTAAAACTGTTTTATATTTTTCTAACACAGAGAAGTGCACCGTATCGGCGAATAAATTTCCATCTATCGTAACTTCACCGAACAGTAAGTTTTCAGTAGTTTGGTACATGACATCAAAAATAGCATAGAGGTTTTCAATATGCTGAATACAACGATTTTTTGTAGTGCAAGAGGTTTTATGGTGGTATATACATCAAACACAACCTGTTCCTGGTGATTAAACATAATAAATTGAAAATGAAACCACACTTGCTCCGTTTCACCATCAATATTGTGAGGTACTAGTAACCCTGTACCCATTGAAAATCCCAAAAACCTCGTCGAACGTAAAGCCACCGAAAACAACTACTGATAACGCATCACGTATTTGTGCTGGTCTCTAGGTAACCAAACCATCCTATTCAACCTACAGCAAAACTTATAATGAAAATTATTTATGACCTGTAGGCAATACGTAACCAAGCAAATGAAGACAAACTATATTGTAGAAATCGGATTAATTGAACTTAAACCCATAAAAAAGGCATTAAATATGCAAGCTGAACTGTAGATAACCAAATCATTGTATTTAAAATACCGAAAAACTTCTATATAGGCTACTTTTTATACCATGTACCAAAGTACTGGCGACCGAATATATTCCCTAAACGCAATGAAAACGTCTGAAAACGCATAGGATATGCATGTTGGACCATAAATAATCATGTCATTGTATTCAGCCTTCAAAAACACATATAAACCATACTTATAATTGCCCTGTACACAATACATAATCACAAAATGAAAATGCACATTTTTATAATCGGGTTTGCTGACCGTAAACCCATCGAACCCCCATAAAAATATATAACATAGGCAAGTTGGACTCTAGATAGCAAACCATCGTTTTCAGCGTGCTTTATAACCAAATAGGTACTCATTGTAAGGGAAGAACAAGGAAATAACATGGCGAAATTTGAAAAATCGCTATTTCTGGCGAAGGCTCGACGAACCATATTCAGGCCTACAGCAGACCAGGCTGTTGTGCCACAAAAAATCGACGTCAACAAAGTTGTAAATCTCGATGAGCTAATTCTGAATTGTGGTCTGATTTTTCGATGCGAAGTTTCTTTGGCGAGATGTAGGCTGTGGAACACTGGTACCCATACGACCAAGTTTGGCAACGAGCCCTTAAAAACAAGTTTTTTGCCGTTTTAACCAGGAAGCTGTTCGCGTTCAATTAAAGTACATACCGCCATTCTTTTTGCTGTCGAATAAAAAACTGTCGAAATCCGCTGATCCGAAAATGAGTTATGAATGAACTCGACAGACAAGAAAAGAAATTTTCACGAATTTCCCCATACACCTCTCAGGAGCAACTCCGCTCCCTCCGTTTCAATAAAACATACACAAATTATATTGATACACGATTGAAAAATATGTATTAAAAATTTCAAGATTGCTCAATGTTAGCTCGCTGCTCACTCGATGTTCGTTTGATGCTTGCTCATTTTCACCTGATGTTCGCTCACTCGAAAAGCTACGCTCAGTTATTGCGACTACTGCAGTTTGGAATTGATTATGAATGAGAACATAAAAATTTGCTTAAAATTTTGTTGAATATAATTTGTTTATTAATACTTTAAATCCTAAACACCAAAAGCATTCCAGAAATTAGGAAATGTCTAATCATAGCAAACATTATACACCAAAAGAAAAATACAGTAATACACTATCAATATGAAAATATCAGACATGAATATTTTTTAACTAAATACATTCGCAAAACATAAAAATGATTCTACCTTCAGATGAGCAAAACTCATCAAGTTTTTCTTTTTCCAGTTCGCTTGAGCCAGAAAAGCGCGACAGAAGCTTAAAGAAGTTACGACGAGGCACACACTGAAGATCGAAATAGTGCCTTACGACGTACTCAACTGTCAACAGCGACTGGTTTAACATATGTGGAAGGTTGTATTCCAAATCGCTTGCTTCCAAAACGAATTGCCTGCAACACAAAATCATTATTTCATTATTGGAATGCGTGATTAAAATTCGTGTTTGTCGAAAGGTTTAAATATTTACGAACCAACATAATCGACTAGTATACAACTTGTGTGTGAACCAAAAACAGGCAGACAAGATAACCGATCTGGTAAAAGGCTAGATAATATTTCCGAATTTATGCCGTCAATGATAAATTTGTATATTTGGGGCAAAATTTCTGTGCCATAATTTCGCCCAAAACAAGATAATTCAATACCACAATTGCATAGTAACTCGAGGACCTTAGTTCGAATCAGTAAACGGTTTTGCTGTGTATTTATTCCCAGAAATCCTACCAAGTAAAGTTGAACGAAAAGTTCAGGCAAATATATAATATTATTGGTGTGCAGAACTTACGCAAAACCAGCATTACTGCGTCAAGAAGCGCATAATTGCGACAAAAATTCTTAATGAAAGAAGTATTAAATACCGTAATAACGAAATGAAATATCAACAGAGCCTACTGAAATGTAGTTGTGCACCTACAGTACTCGCGAGAAATGACCGTCGCATTTCGAGCGAGTGAATATCGAACGAGCGGCAGTCATTTTTGGCGGATACTGTAGCTTTGTATTTGTGTTGCTCCCATGATGTCCTAGTTAAATTGTCACAAAACTAAGATGAATTTGAGAGTTTTTGATTTTGGCCCATTGGAGTCACCTAATGTTTTAGGTTATTCTTGTCAGTGGTTTTTGTCGAAAAATGAACTCCTCTCATTTCTCAACTTCCATCTTGTCCTTATAGGGTTATTTAAACCGTTAACACGTTGGAGACACTGTTTCATGTATTAATCCTGCCCGACGGTGCCAGACTTAAATAAGCTAAAATTTGGCACAAAAGTAGCAGCAATATTTGCCGCTTTTTCAATATTGTATATGTACAGTCGCGCTCAAAAATAAAAGCAAATTTTTGCGAAGCATTCGCGAAAATTTCGGGAACAGTCCGCGAAAAATAAGCAGCTGTTCAATTGCTATTCGCAAACTTTTCGCGATAAATTTTCTTTATTTCTGAATGTGACTGTACAGTATAAGCTAGAAATCAGTCCTGATAGTTCAAGTTCGTTGGAAAAATTAAAAATTTTCGTCTACATGTTCGTGAGATGTTGGAAATTTTGGCGGGAATTTTTTTAATTTGTTTGAGAATTTTTTTCGATTTTCGTTTGTTCGAAAGCTTACACTCATTTGTGGCGACTACTGTACACATGTAGGTCAATAATTGAACATGTATATAGGTCTCTGGGGCTGCTGAATGCCACACAAGTAGTTGTATTTGCATAAGGTATATTGTATTGTATGCATCAAATAAGCCAAGTACTACCGGTCCTATATAACTTAAAATCACCTTCAACTCATTTTTGTTCAAATCTATAATTTATAAAGTTCAAAAGATTTCGTCTTTTTGGTCATTAAAGAAAGAAATAACGGAGCCTACGGGTTTGATATTATAATCAAAATAACCGTAAAGGTGCCAATAAGATGTTGACGGTGTATTATTGCTATCGTGGGAGTTTGAAGAGGTACAGAGAGCTGAATTCGAAACGCTGGCGCGATCACAAAGGCAACGTTCATGTATATAAGTGCCCCATGTGAGAGTTTTTTCAAGTACATCCTGCGTAACATCATCAACGATAATGATGTATAGTAAACCACCACGACATTAAATATGTTCAGAACACTGTGGACCTTTGTGTATGGTGTTATACACACAGTCAAAGTCCAATCAGTGATGACGATTGCCTACGGGAAATATTTTTGCTGTTTTCGGGTTACGAACTAAATACTAACGTAACTAAATATTTGCCCAGGCACCGCACTCCGCACTGCTGATGATAGGGTGTACGGAATATTAAGGCATTGACTATATAATTTAAAATTTGACTATATTAATTTTCCCGTTTTTAGTAAGCCAGAACTCAATATTTTGCTTTCATAGCGGTTACATAAACAACATTGGTGGAGTATAAATACACATGCAACATAGAAAAGAACTTCATAGTTGCAATGACTAGAAGTATGCAATTTTGCATGATTTTTCGTTGTCACCAAGAAGACATAACTTTTTTCCAAAAAAAATCAGATGAAAAAGGTGGGTAGATTTTTGAAAACAGGCGCAAATTTTATACAAAAGTACAAACTCATCCCAATTTCAGCATTTTCCTCCCAAACATTTTGTTAAAGTTGGCGGATTTTACCTTATTAATTCACAACAGCTCGACAAAATAGTACAGACACTTTCGATCAACAAAAATGTGGAATCTAATTTTAATACTGACTATTTAAAATCAATCTTTCTAGAGTAGAAAAATATTTCAGAGATGTGTTCAAAAATGAGAGTTACATAAATCCTTCATTAGAAACTGCAGGTTGGAATACATATCGCGCTTACTATTGCGAGGACATTTTGTGCCACTAATTGTTTTTTTTATAAATCTGGGAGTAGAAAGGCACGGCCTGTTATGTTGTATAACATTGTCATGCCGAGTATTATTATGCACCATGGTATTGTCGTGACCATACTGGGACAAAACTACAAGTACCAGTTGGATTGCCCAGTCAATTCTGAACGAACCAAAAGTTAAATACAGAACAAAGAATATTAACCGCAGTAGTAAACGCGTACTGCTTCCTATCCAGTTCCATAATTTCGATGAATTCGTCTATGGTTTCTTCCAAATTACTAGGCATAATCATAGCAACATCACCAGGTTTATACGATATAGACGAGTTGCTGATATCCAAACAAACAAGCCGAGTATCTTGAAAATGATTGGGGGCAGTCACTCGATCGTTTGATAATAGCGATGCATTGAATGGATTTGTTAAGTTCCAGGAACATAAAACATCAATTAGATAGCAGCATTATGAATGTGTCTACAATATAACGTATGCATTATCGTGTATTTATCCATAAAGTCACAAAATTTAACAAAACTGGCTGTCGAAAAGCAAGTAGCCACATCGAATGTTCGGTACCAGTATGACCGTCTTTTCCCGACAGAAATGGGCTACAGCAGTCTAGTACTTCAACAACTTATATTGACTAAAAATTCACTACAATATGTTTCAACTTTGTAGTTTATATTAATTGATCTTCCCAAAACTGTTTTCGGTATTTTAATGGCGTCGAACGTCACAGTTCAGTTTATACCTGCTCTGCTGACATAAGTCATTACGTACATACTTTTGAAGGATGATTCGACAATGTCCTGGTACTAAAAATTAACATCAATCTACCTGTTCAAGCGGATATGAAGAGATAGTTTGAAGTAAAATAGCATCATCCGAGTTACGACATTGAATGCACACCGATAAAAGAAAAAATGTGACGTGAGGGCTGTACGCAGAAATATAGAAACGAACCATTCTCGGCGCAAGTAATACGACGATTTCACTGACAACAGCGCGCTAAACCACTAGGCTATTGCCACAATGCAAGTTTTTATATTGTATTAGTATTAAAGTATTTTAGTGTCGCAAATTTTCAATCTAGCAACACTCAGGGTTTCGATAAAACTTCATATATAAACTAAATAGGCGTCAGTGAAATGGAAATTGCTAATAATTTCGATGTGGGGAGTTATTCAATCATTTGTTAGCAACAATAAGTGAACCTAACAACAACCGAAATTTATAACCAATATCAAACCAGTTGGCAACATTAATGACAACATGGCCAAGAAGCTTATCTTAAAACCGGTTGTTCGTGGGTTCGAGTTTCACACTAAACTTTAACTTTTGCTTTCTCTCATTTTCTTCAAATCTTTTCAGCTTTTGAAACAAAAACAAAACCATGAAATTAGGTCAAATTTACACTACCTAATTGGCCCTTTTGATGCAGTCAAAATACAACATGAATTTAAAATTTTAGATGCTTGAACTTTCGTTTTATCGCATGATTCAGTCAAAATTAAAGCTTTGAAGAATCAACTGATTTTCTTGTACCTAGTCATGTCAATACATATACGATGTTGCGTACTGTCGGTGGCGTGGATAGGACTATAAAATGTTGGTAATCTATTAAGACTTGGAGAAAAAGTTGAAAATGAACTACTTGAGGATCGACCCTGCGAGCAAAATGTTAGTCATCGAGCGTCTTACCAATAAGCCCCAGACATATATGATAAACCATTTTATTTAACACGACATACAGATCAACTGGCCTGTCCACATTTGGGGGGTACTGGAAAATCTGACGTTCACATCATCGGGTCTTCCTCGACTAGCACTATAACGCCAATAAAACATAGTGTATATACTTCAGGGTTGGGAGCACCCATATACCCCCTGAAAATTATTGAGAAACCTAGTGTACCCCTGAAATGTTATCACAAAGATAACGCTACAGCAAAAATTGCACGTATATGCCTACAATGGTATAGCGCAAATGTGGCCAACGACATAATACTAATCCACTCCTATCCGCAAGTAAACGGATACGCTATGACGTAGTAATAAAAATCTACATTATAGCAGAATGATGTTTTATAGAATTCTGAGTAGTTAGTGAAACGGATTCCAAATCCTTCGGGCAGTAAAGAAGGTCCAAGTTTTTCTATCGGGTCTAAAAGGGGCCCAGCAATACATATTCATGGCTGTATCTTCACAACCGGAGCAGATAGTTCGGCCAAGTAATATTCATATTGTATGTAGAGAAATTAAGGTTTATAAAGCTTAATTTAAAACATTTGCACAATGTAACCTTTGGGTCCAGGATTAGGATCCACAAGGGTTTTTAATAGGGCCTAAAAGACCGAAAATACATGAAAATGTCCTGAATCGCTGTAGCAATATGAGTAATATTGGGCTCATTTTGTAGTGCAATTCACCCTTAAGCAGCTGCTGATGATTTAACGCATTTTCAATGTTTGCGCTGCAGGGTTGTGTTTTGGAACGGGCCCAAGAAGCCCGAAATACACGAAAATGGTAGTACAGTAGTCGCCAGAAAAGAGTGCTGTTCGTTCGATGTTCGCTCGATAAATTCAAAATTTTGTTCGAAACGTGTTCGAAATTTTGGCGCACTTTTTTTAAACTTGTTCGAAAGCTGTTCGTAGTTTGTTCGAAAAGTGTTCGAGTATAAATGAATTTTGTTCGATTTCTGTTCGATGTTCGTTCGTTCTAAATGTGACACTCATTTCTGGCGAGCAATGTACTTTCTGAACCGCCCGAGCTATATATTCCTGATATTGGGTTCATTTTGTAAATCAATTCACGCTCGAAGTAACTGTATATGACATACCGCTGTTTTCAGTATTTACGCGGCATGGTTGGGTTAAAATGGATCTTGGAATGGGCCGAAAAGACTTAAAATAGACGAAAACGGCAATATCTCCGCAACCACTCGAGTTATTGATCTCATTTGGTAGAGCAACTCATCTTATACGTAGATGCACATTTTAAGTCAAAAACGCAATAACCGGGTAAATCTCATCAACTAATAAAGCAATGCAAGCTGTCTACCTCTCTCAAAATTTCATATTCAACACTCACAGTTCACCACCTTGGCGATGAGACAAGCAACTGGTTATTATTTATATCCAGTGACATGAACAGCTCACGAAAAGAAGCGTCCAAACCAACACATCTAAATCCTTATAGCAATTATAACACATTTTTTGTTTACATCCGACAACTATAAGCTAAAATTTAATTTAGAAAATTCGATTTGTAGATAAAACAAAGATCCATCTGTAAAACATCAACGTTAAATTCGAAAAATGCACGAGCAACGGGAACAATGAAATTAGAGTCAGCGCGCGCCAGCCAAACATGAATTTTATGTACATATTTACATACAACTAAAATAGTTAGGAAACCATGAACATAATCAATAAAGCCACATCAATACATAGGCTACATAATAGTATGCATTATGCCTCTGCGAGCGAGTATGGTTAAAAGCGCATAGTGTACATAGTTATGTACAATGTACAAAGCACGCAGAAAAGCCTCAGAATGACCTACATAGTACCTAATAATATTGTGGCTATAATTAATTTTACGCAACAACAACCAACAAACAGTATTTTTCATTGCAATTTTGCTGCTTTAGGGAAATTTTGGTGATCTGACAATTTTTACAGCGGAAAACATTACGCATCTGGATATATTGCTTGTATGTGCTAGACAGTAATGTTAGCACTATTGTGACTACACACCTATAAACTATGAAAATTACTTCTTTCGGCGTTTTGTTCAGAATGCAAGTGGAGAGCATGTGGGGCGGTACACTGCGACACAAATTTAACTTTGTACTTCGGTGGTAGAAGTTGGGAATCAGGAATCACGGTTTCACTTGAAGACAAGGGAAATTTTACATCCAATCTGGAAATGAGATACTCTATCCACGCTTCTGTTGTGCCATCATATCCTAAAACAACCGCTTGTAAAATTTGATGTTAGCATCGATATTATTTGAGTCGAGAGCACATGCAGAACATCGAATAGGATCGTTTGCATTAACTGTTTGGAAAAGCACTAAATGCTAGTTTGAGCAAATATGTCTATAAGTTGGATAATGCTAACGGCACACACTCAATCCCTTGCGGGAATGCTAGAGTAGGAAAAACTTGACATGAATACCGTAATAACAAAAAATTACATTATACTCCGGGGGATTTGTCATTATTCCAAAATGTTTTATTTACGCAGCTCTTAAACTTACTTATGTAACATTTCCCTCAGACAAAGTCTTTCATGCATTATTCAACATAGTACTACTGCGCAATCTTAAAATTAAAGAATGTCTTCCCCAATGGCCAATCTATTAACCAGTTTCCCTTCCAAGTTTAGATACCACCCAAAGGCTTCAAAGTTTCATTCTCGGGATACATTCATACTGCGTACATTATATGCTTGGCCGCCGCTTTGTTAATTCCAGTGTTATAATATTTTTACAGTGCTCCAGTGCTTTAAAAATTTATTTTGAATGTAATCCGAAAACAAAACTGTTCGACATATATTCCCATTTGGTTCGACTATAGTTAAAGCTAGCAGGGCGAGTATCGAATTAAAAAGTTGTTCTACATCTCAGTTCCAGAGTCTTTAGATACATACTATATCGTTGTTCAACAGTTCCTCACAAAAAGTAACAAGTTATTTTAGAACTAATATTGTCATCACGATAAATGTGTTCCAGTTGCTGACAATGGATCTATGTAACACTCTTGTTTTGTGGACGCTTTTATCAAAACATTACACCTGAGACCAAACAATATTCTAGACTAGTACATGCACAATAAACTGTGGCATAATACTTAACTATAAATATTTTCACAGATTGCTCGCCATTATAGACCACTGCTAGCTCATCTTTTGCTTGCGGCATGATAAACATTTAGCTTAAAATTTGCAAATTAGTCTTTGTTCGTTCGCTGCTGACTCACTCGTACAGCGACGTTAAATCATTGCATCTGGTGCATAGTTCCTTAACGTGACTAAAGTTAAGATGTCAATCTATTTTGTAAAAATTTGAATTACAGAACAGTATCCAGTCAACCAAAAAATATATTTTCGTTAGCGAACATCAAAATTATGTTCGCGAACAAAATTTTGTCAGATATGAATTATATAGGGTTTTGTTCGCAAAGAACAAGTGATAAAAATAGAACCGTTTCATTTATGACCCCACAGTTAAATTAAAATTTGTTCGCGAACAGAGGTTAATTCAATTTTAAAGCTAGAAAATGTTACTTAATTGACATTACCAGTTTGGAAATCCCTAAGGCTAGGCTAGCAATTAAACAGATCCAATTTAATATCTTTGTTCTTCAACAATGGATGTGGATTCCACATCGGGTTTTACAAAACAGGATGTTTAGCCGGTCATCTTAAGTTTATTGGCGAACTAATAGTTCTATAATACAACACGCTAGTTTGTTATATTCTATACCTACTGATATTGCTTTATTGGGATTTTTGTATCTGACTAATAATTTTAAACTCAAAGGTATCCAAGATCAAGTACATATTATATTATTAGAGCTGATAACACAAAGGGAATAGGCAGTTACCCATAGGCATCAGAACCACCACTCAAGCTAAACCTCTCCCTTGCAGGCTGAGCCACGAGCAGAAGTTTTCAGAGGAAAACAACAATTGGCACAAATTAGCAAAAATTGTTTAAGCCTTCACCACACATTGAGTAAAATTGGCAAAAATCGTTTTAGTAAAGTTAGAAAATTATGAGTTGTAGAACATTTCAAAAATTTACTCATCCCCCCGGTCTACCCACGCCGAGACCATATACCCCTCTCTCTATGCCGACGGACCTGTGACACCTATAAAATAGATGTATGATCACAAAATTTCCTATTTTATAAATGTAAAATTAGTTTCCATCCAAGTTTTGTGTTATACAGAAAACACCTTATTGCTATAAGAAGATTTTGCTGAACAATAAGCAAAATCTAGAAACTTTGACAAAATTATTTGAGACCAAATTTGAGCTAAAATCATGCTGAGTTTCTGGTGTAGTAGAAAAAATTGGTGCTACCTTTTAAAAATGAGTCAGCTTCACTCTTTTACATGTAGAAAGGTCCTATGGCTTTTGTATATTTGCAAAATGGCGAAAATTAACCACATAACCGTATTGTAAACACGCTGTGTTATCTTTATTATGTACTACTAAATTTTATTGTATTATGTAGCTACAATTAAAGCAAATGGTAAGCTAGCGTTTAGTAAAAAATGCTAAACAATAGGTACATCGATTTGATTAATGTCCTGTGAAAGCGAAAATAATCCACATGCCTTGCGAAACCGTAGGCAAGGAAAACCATCTCCCAGGAATCATTAAAATATTGTATCAGGTTCTATAAAGAAGACACAACTGTATATAACACTGAAATTAGAAATCAGACCTTTCATGACATACATAGTAGCAAATTCCATTACAAATACTTGAATATTTTTATTATAATAGGTAAATACAGATCTGAATGACAGATGTTACTTTGTATATAAAATTATGTAATTTAATGTTATGCGTTTCTGGGTTGAACAACCCGTTTTCAAAATAAAGGAAGTTCTTGTGGACAAGCGCAAAATATATGTTTCACAATTATTCAGTTTTTGATCAAGAGTTAAAGAGTTTCATATTCATGGACTCTGCAGATGAGTCAGTTTTAACTATTCTAGGTGGATTGATTTCGAAAAAAACAAATTGATAATAAAGTTATCTTCAAGATTTTGTCATTACATCAATAACATATACAGCTTTTTATGACTTATACGAATAATTGATGAACAGACATCGGCGAACTCTGAATATTTTGGAAAAACATACTGCTGTAACTGAACAAAGTTTCTACATTCTCTAAAAAAGTGCGGTGCCTTCAAAACTAAAGCCGAATATATTCTATTTCTTTCCGTACGTAATCTTGAAATCCAAAAAATACCCTTTACAACATTCGGGGTCCCTATCAGTCCCCGAGGCCCAGCGAGGCGAGAGGTAGGGGGAATGCAAAGGGCGGCCATACTCATTTTGTACACCAAATACGCTTCCATAAGGCTGTGCATATAATGCTTTGCTACGCTGTTCACTTAGGATGTAAGAGTTAGATCAAAACGTGTATTGGAATGGGCCCTACGAGACCCAAAATACACAAAAATGGCAATATCTTCGCAACATTCGTATTGGTTGTGGTTCGGTATCATTTTGTAGAGCAATATCCATCTTCTATGTAGCTGTTATTGTATGCTGCTAAGTAATTATTTACGTGGCATGATTGACTCAAACCGGGATTTTCGAAATATACGAAGATGATAATTTTAGCAATCGCATATGGGTTGTTTTGGTGTCGTTTTGCAGAGCTATCAATTTGTCTTATATGCACTTGCACATTGCGAGCACAATAATCGGATATACTCTGGAATTTCTGTTTGAAGAAAAGTTGGGAAATTTCCATGGGAAGGTAGGGGCATG
Source organism: Trileptium ribeirensis (assembly GCA_030248225.1). NCBI lineage: Eukaryota > Metazoa > Nematoda > Enoplea > Enoplida > Thoracostomopsidae > Trileptium > Trileptium ribeirensis. The sequence continues at coordinate 43,659 of JASANE010010593.1, forward strand.
TTCATTGTTGGGGCAAAATCTCGAATGGGGTGCGAAATTTCAAATTTTACGCATATTTTTGGCCATTTTTTCGATGTGTACATATTTTCAACACGTTTAGCATTATTAGGAGTCGTAACTGCCTTATTGAATCACCCCGAAGCTACTAACAAGTATTACCATTTATTTTTAATTTATTCTTGTGTTTTTCCGAATTAAAATTAAAAATGTAGGGTTTTTCTATGGGGTGGGGAGGTCATGGGGGATTTTGGCGAGTGAGGTGGGTGAATCACCGAGCGGGAGGTCCCCTACACAATCCCCATAATGACCGGTATATCTTCTCAACTACTCATGCACCATGGCTGATATTCGGTGGCTTATTTTGCAATTTGATTCTCAATACAGCTGTGTACGTCTCTCTAAATTACATACGCAACACTCAAAATACACCATCTAGGCGATAAAAAGGTACCAGTTTAAGCAGCTGCTACGAAAACAAATATTAAGCTTGTCTTTCTACTAAGCCCGAATTTTGATGTCACTTGTACACCAATATTAAATGCTATTTTAAGCGTTTTACAAACAAGTGACTATATCTTTGAAAGACGCATTAAGTTTTATTGGCGGTCTTTATGACCAGAAAAGAATTAGGTCATGCTGTAAAGCAAAATAAACAATCGCTGACGATTTGTAACTTATAGTTGGAGGATTATTGACCAATATAAAGTCACCTTGCCTTGTTAAAAACAGAGCTGAACACGATTTCTTAGCGCTAGATTGAATAGTGATAATGAATAGATGTGGACCTTTATGACCAGAAAAGAATTAGGTCATGCTGTAAAGCAAAATAAACAATCGCTGAAGATTTGTAATTTATAGTTGGAGGATTATTGACCAATATAAAGTCCCCTTGCGTTGTTAAAAACAGAGCTGAACACGATTTCTTAGGGCTAAATTGAATAGTGATAATGAATAGATGTGGATAGGTGGAGTAGGGATTAACCCCTAAGGGTCTGACCCACCTAATTCCAAAACTCCCCACGTCTCCCACCTCCGTGTCGTAGCAAAAATTGGCAAAACGAGGTGATAATTGGCGAGAATTGGGGTAAAATTAGAGGGCATCCCTCCCCCCGCCGAAATTAGATGACCTTCGCTCTACTGTAACTTACGGCGGAAATATGCACAATACTTTTGCTAAGGTCATCATTTTAGTAATATGATTTAACCAAAATAATTTCTGTTCAAAGACGGATATTACATACGTTATGCTCCTATATGTTATAATCGATACGACTACACATCAAAAACTAAGTCCATTATGATCTTTAGCCTTACCCAAATCGTGCTGGTCGTCAGCGAGGCCAATGGGCACAAAATCATACGCACCAAGTTGCAATAGCCGACGAGACAGTTTTTTGGCAGCAAAATTAAACTTGATATACGACGAATCGCCCAGGCCAAGTACAGCGACACCCACGTCTCTGAAAATTAACAAACAAATACCATTAGAATATGCGTTGCCAAAGCTAAATGCGATCGAAATTGCAATCGATCGACACGTCGTTTAACCCAAATTGATTGAGATTTCGTTTTCTCAAAGTCGAACAGTTTTGTACGATTATTTTACACACATTTCTGGTCGTACCTGCATTAGAAAATACTACCTTTTTATTTACGCATACATAACTCGTGAATAAATTTATTAATAAGACAGTATAGCAAAACTATATCTCTGTAACCATCACAGGGCAATACAAGCACATTTTCCCTAAAACACAGAGTCCAAACGGAACGGCGTTACGTCTCAACGGCTCGCTGACTAACTTAGTACACATAAAATAATGCAAGTCTGCTGTGTAGGTTGATTTGATTAAATTGATGTCCTATAACAATCTAATTTAGTTATTTTGCTTCAAAAACCATACGCTATAGGACCAAAGACAAGTTTACCAGCGTAAGCAAAGACCGGATTTTGTCGTTATACAAACCACTGTCTTGTTTAAAGCTCAATTTCTATAATAAGCAAAACAATATAATATTATAAACTTTAGTCCGGAGATACGGCGCACGAAGTTTTGCATGATAAAATGAACGATATCAAACAAGGTATATAGTGAAGTTGAAGAGTTTTATTTTCTGTCATAGATACTTATCTCAACATTACATAGGGTCATGCATGCCGAAGCAGAAATTCCGCTATGCCCTGGCCTACCCCCCCCCCCCGAAAATTGACAAAAATAGGGGAAAATTGGCAAAAATTATGGTAAAAGTAGGTGTTCGGCGGAGGTGAGCTCGTCTTTTTCAGCACCCCCCTCCCCCCGAAGATGACCTCACCGCCCCCAGCAGACCCCGGCTACCCCTGAGACCTCGGGGCATCAGCATGCATGACATAGGATATACATACATTTTACTTACCGAAACATGTCTTCTGGCAAATTTCTTCTAAGTAAAAAGCGCCAGAATTTCTTCATATTTGAAGGTTCTTCTCCTAGAATTAAAATGTTAATTATGCAATATGAAAATTTTACCACTGTAAAATATAATTTACGATGTAAAAATGATTATAGATTTCAATCTGACGCTTACCAAACTAGTATCTTTACCGGAATATAAGAAGAGGGATTACTGTGGTTAACATTATGTAGATTATTGCAACTGGAACTACTTAGGGTAAATTTTTCCAAGGTTAATACAAAAATGTTATTGACTTTATGCGTAGTGAGTGGAACGACCGTAGCAAAGTATTATCACTGCCTCACTGGCCAAAGTAGTAAATTTCGACGGTGTTCGTTTCTGGGCTTTTTGGAGGCGATACGCACAACTCAATTTTGACTGCACCGATTGACTCGTAGGATAGCGCATTCGCAAGTTTCAAATGCCTATTTGTGCCACTTAGTTACACTTGAAAACGGATTCCAACAGACTCCAGCCGTAAAACGAGTCCAGCAAAACATTCTTGGAATAGGTGCAGAAATTTAAATCCAGGTCATTTTGTAGTGCAATTATTTAGGATCTATCAATATGTATATATAACTTTTGCACAATATTAACCTTGAGCCCAGGATTAGGCTCTAAATGGGCTGTTAGAAAGGCTCATGAGTACCGAAATATATGCAAACAGTTATATATCGATAACACCTGGGCGTCTGGCCGCGGCATTGGGCTCATTTCGTAAAGCAAATGAAGCTCTATGTAGCTGCATATAATAAGTTTTACAAATCTTACAAAGGCTCGCTCGACAATTTTTTTCTAATAATAGAATTTACTATTAATTGAATTCTGGTTGAGTAAGTCAAACGAGCTAAGCGAAGAGTTTTTGCTAGCCGTGACAGTGGTGAAATTTGACAATGTCCGATATTGGTTATTTACGGCGACACGCATTACTCTACTTTGGCTGGGCGGATTGTTTCGCGCAACAGCTCATTTGAAAGCTTTGTGCCTTTTAGTTACGCGCGAGAACCGATCACAACATCTTCTCCCTGAAAACCGGGTCAAAGTAGCTCAGGTCGAATCCCAAAGGTTCGCTCACAAAAAATAACGTTACTTAATAACTCGGCAATCGGCGTAGATATCTGAGTGAATTTTGGCGCATTTTGTACAGCAACCAAGACTCTATAAGACTATATCATAATGCTTTGCTCCGTGGGGATCTAAAATGGTGCGCTACAGAGTTGGTTTATAAAGGGTTTTTCAATGGGTCCATAGAATCCAAAACACGTGCAAATGACAATATCTCGTCAAACCGCTCGAGCTATGAAGAGGATGAATTGCTTTACAAAGTGAGATTGAAAACACTCAATGTATCTACAAATGGTGTGCTGCTATTGTCATTAGTTACGCTGCAAGGCTGTGGCAAAAGGGTATTCAGTGGACCCATGTGACCCAACATAAACGAAAATGGTAAAATGATGTATTTAGTTGTATTGCTAGCCACTCGTACTACTTATTTTATGTTCGAAATAGTTTGCGTAATAATTTATGAATATGGCTATCCACAGTTTTGGTGTGGGTCAAAATATTTCCAATGTTACCATAAAACGCTATAATTTGAAGATCTATATAAGTTGCAATCTAGGTAACAGTTAGATGCAGTGTTCAAAAAATACCGTCACGGCCAGAAATGAGTACAGTCGAAATGAATGTATTTAACAATATTGATCGAAATGGAAAATTAGTTTATTAGAAATCGATCGCAATTTCATAAATTTGAAAATTATTTAACTGCGTCAGAATCGAAATAGCTCCAAAATCCTTTCAACCAAAATCGATTGAAATTGCTATCTTTTTGATCCTTAAATTATTTGCCCTCATTTCTGGCCACAATTATAACTGCTTAAATAAATTTGAAAATATGTATTGATTAACACTATTCGTTATACTTCATGTACTAGGTAATGTACTTCTTTCAACGCTTTCCAACGGCTGTGTTGTCCTGCTAGTCGCCGCGAACTAACCTTGACCAGTTGTGCTGCAAACAGCAATTATTATGTGTCCAGCAGTGGTAATCGCCTGTAATTCCATAATTTCGTCGAACGATTTAATGGTGACCGCGAAACAACGACGCTTACAGTCGCTAAATATCCTTTCGGCGACATCTTGCGCATTTCCAGTTTCAGTGCCGTACAAAACATGCAATTTTGTCAGTTTATGGCGCATACCGTAACTAAACCTTGCACTATTAACACAGAAAACCCTATGAGAAAAAGCATTCTTACTTTCGTTGCCACATAACAAAACAAATGTCAACTTAATGCAACGTTTCATTTTACATGGGTATAAAGAAACTCTCAAAACTGAAAAGAAATGGAGTAACAGTTGTCCATATCGTATTAGTTTCCTACTTGGCTGAAAATATAAAAACTGTTATGCGTCTGCCCACTGCACACAGTTACGGTAAAGAACTGAAAAGCGCGTTATACTGAAGTTGTCGTTAAATAATTTATTCGAAAGAAGACTTCATTGATCGCTACTAGCTTCGTTCAACAAATGACATTTCGTAGCGAGTACGTCGGTTGTTACATAGCGTGTAGCAATAATGTTTGAAATTGCGAGCAATTTCTAAAGAATGGTTTTCACAGACGGCATAGTGAGGAATAACAGTTTTGCATTGAATTGTACCAAGAAATGAGAAATTTACACGCCACATTTGTTATGGAAACTGAAATTGTTGAACACCGATGGTATGATAGTGTCGGAAAGTTAGCCAAACCCAAAACTCAATGAACATTATTGTACTTTCAGTTTTTTATGACAAATCATCGAACGAACAACTTCAAAAGTTATGTAGGTCTTTCGTAGAATCCTTTCCAGACTGACATCGGTCTATTTTGAAGGTACAGCTCAAATTTCGGTACATTTCGCTTCAGCTCGACGAGGACGAGGAGTAAATATATACTTAACTCGGCCAAATTTCTTGTAAAAAAATTGTTTCCATTTTTATGGTTTCCAGTATCTAATATTTTCGAAAAAAATCGTGTAGATAAATGTATAATTTTCAATATCGTTCAAACAGATATGACGACCAGAGTCGGATGGTGGCTAAATTAGCACACTCTCTTCATGGTTAACGACTTAAGCTAAGCATAAAAATCGAAATAATTTCTTAATAAATTTTTAACAAATCGTATTTTTGGAACCCAAAAAATCGAAAAAAAATTTGCATAATTATGGTCGAAACGGGTATTTTATAAACCACCTAGTCGAAAGGAGTTCAGGGGTGACAAAATTGCCGTTGAATCTTCAATATTGAATTTTCACGCTGGAGGATTCTAAAAAGCACCAAAAGCTTTCAGATAAAACAATATCACAGTAATAAATTAAGGGCAACCTAAGGGCAAATTTACTTCATTGTCCAGAGAAATCTTAACTTCACTGTCCAATGACCGTAAGGGTTAAAATATTTACCAATCACAACGTTCGAACGGAATTAGGATTTTGGGAGCTTTTTGACGCAGGATGCCGATTTTTTAAATAGTAAGTCATCAAGATTCACCTGTGCTGCTAGATTTGAGTCTATGCAACGTTTACAGTATCAAGTGAAATGCATGCTATTCAGTGAGCGGTCAATGTTACTTTCATAGACATACGTGAAATGCACGCATACCGTTCTCTAACTAAGCCAAACTTCCTATGAGTCATATAGCAATCCGAAGTCGGTGGGCAGTCATTCCTTAACTCCCGGCGCTAAACTGTTTTTCCATAATGAAGGGCCCATGTTGTTTTAACGAAATCGATTCATTTAGCACTACCAAATTGGACAGCTGAACTTGCACCAATTTCGACCGTCGAGGAGTTCTGTGGATTCTTGCGTCTTCAAAGTACAGAAATAATTATTTTCTAAGACAAATACATATTAATACGGTGACCACTGAACCACGAGTACCTTAAAAAATTTAAATAACTGGTGCAAAATTTTAGGGCAGGCCCCGCTATTATGCTTTTAGCTATTAGCTCGTGATACTCTGAAACCCCGGCGAAAGGCGTACCTACACGAAAATCAAACAAGTAGCAACAGTTTACTGAAAACAACAAACACACAAGTATATATATTGTATATAATAAATAGGACTCCACGACATTCGAGTTATTTCCCCCACATATATTACGTAATGCGACAGTAAACTTAACCCACGCCCATCAATAATCCTAGTTTTTTATTTCGGTAAAAAATCTGTTACCGAAAACTTTTCGTGAACACATAGATCTGCGATAGTAATCCGGCAAATTTGTCTTCGCGAAAATTCAACGAAAATTACAAAATTTTTTGCGAACAAAAATCTACCGGATTTATATTCGCTGGCTATGTTCGCGAACACTGCAAGCTAAACCAAAGGACCGATTAATTTGTGACGTCACTATTACGTTAAATTTGTTCGCTAACAGCGACAAACACAAATCAAAAGCTGATAGGCATTAGATAACAGTTTTTACTGCAAATTCAAAATCGTCAAAATCTGTTAGAACACAAGGTGTAAATTTTGGTACTTTTTATGATTTTGCCGAACTTTACTCTTGCATAACTAAGATTGGGCAGCAGAGATGGGCGTACTGCTATTTCTACAACTCCGGAAAACGATGACAGTGGTCTTTCCTAGAATCCCAGCAGGTTCGTAAATTATGACGCTATCGCATAAAAGAGGATAACTTCTTAACCCGTGTACCGATTGATCTAAATTTCGACTCAGATCAATGCGGCGTGAATGATATAGGGTAAGCTCGGCTTGTATGGACACTTTTGACTTAAATAGATTTTACAACTGAGTTTACTCGGCTTGTACGGACACTTTGACCGGGTTGTATGGCCACCAACAGGGTTAAATGGACACCTGGAAATAAACGTATGTTCGTCGTGATTAATTAGCTTATATATACATATTCTTTCGGCAACAAATACACATATATAAACAGAGGAATATCACCCCAATAAGTTTAATAAAGATTATTACCAATATAAAAATTATAGAAACACCTTTATGATGTGATTAGTATTATTCATGCATTATATATGACGTATACGCAGGTTTGCCAATAAACGTAGTAATTTATTTGACAGGCGCAACGCACTCAAAATCTTAGTCCCGGTGTTCCTTTCAGTCGCCCAATAACGAAAAAGTGGACATAAAGTAAAAACCAAATTCTGGTTTAGCTACAGATTCCTGGTTATGACGTGTCATAGTTCAAAAACTTAACGCTAATACTAAAGTATATATGCAGTGTTGCAATGAAGTCCAATGAACACAATTCCGAAGGCAGAGCTCTCTCGCTTGGTTGTTTACATATAAGCGGGTGTAAAGATTTCTCCAAAATTAGCGATATATACCAATGAATCATAAATACAAAACCTATGAATCATAAATTTCCGGCATCGCATAGAGAATGACAACGTGAAGGTACCAAAAACCGCAACACCCATCGGCTGCAAGATATGCGATGTATGGCTTGGCACACAGATTTGAAGAGCTGAAAAATCTCAGTTTTTAAGTAAAAGTTACCATCTAATTGCAGCCGTATTCGCCAATAATTTTAGACTATCAACCAGATTACAGCAGGAAAGTTGTGTTAATCGAGGACATAACAGTTTTCCACAAGCTGTGACTTGTAAGCCAGGTCTTATTTGTAATTTGCCGGATCGGCTCTGGAAATCCAGACCAGGTGCGACCTCTACTATTAAAATGCCTGGTTCTGTAAATTTCAATCCTGTCCATATAGGCTTTTACAGGGTTATATGGACACCAAATACGATTCGCAAACATGGTGTCCATACAACCCTAACATGATGTCCATAGTAACCGGATAGGTGTCCATATAACCCAAAGTTTATTTTCGGCCATAACAAGCTACATCAACCACAGTCATTAGTCAGATATGTTGTTGCTAATCAACAGATCACAATGGACATAACAGTATAAAAATCATATGAAAAACTTCAATGCAGACTTACTTATTGGTCTTGCAATATAGTCGATCAAAACATGAAAAACGAACAAAATTAAATAAACATTTGATTGACTCCATTTATTTAGCCCCAGTTTACGAGTAAATGCAAAAATCAAACAAAAAATAAAATAAATGTGCGCACAATAAAAAAGCTTTCGATTGATATGTGATGTGTACGAATAATGCTAACCTAGACTTAGTTATAGTTCTTTAAACGCGTTATGTGTCCATACCAGCCGACCTTACCATATATTCAACATTATGCATTTACCGAAAAAAAAATTTTTTTGAAAATATTGGATACCAAGGGTGAATGCACCATAGGGAATAAAAAATTAATAAATATGGCTGAAATGGATATTCTGTGAATCGCTATGTCCAGCTGAGTCGAAGGGTGCTGATTTTTCCGCTGTTTATATCTTCAAAACTGAGTGACCAATCTTGGGCTGGGGGATTCTATAAAAGACTCGATTACAGTTTACGAAAGCTCTATTATCGATGTACACGCATTTGGCTGGAATTTGTGAAATAACACAAACTGGTTAACAGAAGAGTTCTTCACCAATTTTTTACAGAGCACAACAGTTCTCCAAATGAACCCAAAATATAAAAGGATAAAAAGATACTTAAAACCAGACTTATACAAAGGTACGAGTATAAAGTTTATAGTTTCCAAATATCCACTCATCAGACCATAACAAAAAGTTATATGGATGCTTTTTATCCGTATGCTACGAATGGTGTGCCGACACAGTAATGACAATGAATATGGTAAGCTATAAAAACGGTAAACATTAGATAGTGAAGTCGGTTCGCGATCAAGAAAACAAGGAATATATAACTCAAATAAAGATCATTATGACCAGGATTTTGGATGACAATACATGGCTACGTGATACATATAAACATCGTTTTTACGAGTTAGTATCACAAATTATTGATAGTGTTCACTTAAAAATGTTTTAGACGCTGACTTTAGGTAAAATCACGCCAATAGCCGCGTTCGTAAACGTAATAAGTTTTTGGGCCAAAATGCCACTACAAAAAAGTAAGCGGAAAAACTAAAGAATTTTTATCTCCTAAATAACTTTTGAATAAGAAAAAATATTTACATTTTATACGATAGAAATGCTTTGCTAACGGTACAGCAAGTTTTCCTTTCAATTAGGTAAAGTTCCTATGTGTAAAGCCGATTCTAAACGTATTTCAAATAAAAAACACAATGTACACAAATATTTACATGTTATATGATAGAAATGCTTTGCTAACGGTACAGCAAGTTTTCCTTTCAATTAGGTAAAGTTCCTATGTGTAAAGCCGATTCTAAACGTATTTCAAATAAAAAACACAATGTACACAAATATTTACATGTTATATGATAGAAATGCTTTGCTAACGGTACAGCAAGTTTTCCTTTCAATTAGGTAAAGTTCCTATGTGTAAAGCCGATTCTAAACGTATTTCAAATAAAAAACACAATGTTTCAAAATGCATAAGCTACTTGTTTCTATTTCACCCCAAGCTACGTCTCCACTTTCAATATGTTCGACATTTTTTTGCGATTCGCGAAATTTTTCGCGAGATTTGATTTCACTACTATAATGTCAAGACCGGATATTGTATTCCCTCAAATCTAACATGATATTCGCTTTCTCTCAGATATATCGTGTACCAGTGTATGTGACTACTACTCGCGTTTATTTCGTATACTGAGTAGCTTTATTCCCAAGCTGTGACACTGTTTTCACGTTTTGTGAATATGTGTATTGGGGCACAAATGTATTACCGCAAAATAGCAAGGGTTTCAAATTTCACTGCTGGAGTCCGGAATGGGCGACGAATGTCCGATTTAAACCAATGTTTTAACCATTTTATGAGTTTGAGCAGAGGTGTTACGAAATTGCAGGACATACATGGTAAATTTTTTTGATTGCATAGCTAAACTGTGTCATCTTATAAATCTGATAGCACTTCAAATCACCCATAAATCTCTTTTCTGATCATTGCTAAAGATACTTATTTTAAACAAATTATTTTGCGCTAATGTATATCAAATGTACATCACCTTTATTAGAAGTTCTCCGCGGAAAAGTTTCAAGGCTATTGAAAATTTTTTGTTTTGCGACCTGAGAAACCGTTCATTGCAAAAGTTCCCAGTGGTCCTACCAACTTTCACCATGAAAAAGTTTCACCGCACAGTTAAAGTAATCAACAGCTCCGGGCTCTTATTTCAACTTGGGAGCATACCAGCACGACATTTTCACCGTTATGAAGTTCAACATCACAAACAATAGACATATAAAGATAACACTACACGACGCATTAAGATAAAACTACATGTTGTATGTATGCAGTTATGCGTAGGTTTTGTGGTTAAGTCGTATTTAATCTTGCCTTTTTCAATGTGTTCCAAATGCTTACTGCCAACTGATCGTCTTCGAATAACCAAACCAACGTTATAAGTTTAACATCGCCGTGTTCCGAGTTATCGGTTATGTTTAAGCTAATGGAAGTAGTGTCAAAAAGTAACGTGTTCTCGTCAGACGTCTTTACCTTTGTTGTAGCCTCTGTCGTATCGCGTGACAAAATGCCAAATATCTGTTGAGCTAACTGCTGGCAGCTCCCTGGGAAAGCCCGTTTCATCGACTGTGAAAATCGTATATTGTGGCGTCGAACACCTACTTCGCGAATCGCCTCCTCAGACGGAACAACTTTGAGATTGCCGTCAGCACGTAGCAGCAACGATGCACTAAACGGACAATTTCGCTTGCTTGGGTGTGGATCTTGCTCGAGGCAACGTTTTACAACTTGGCGCGATACGTCAACTACGATGTATGGTTGAGTTTCGCAAGTTACCGTTTCTCCATTAGCCGGCGTAAATACGGGCAAATCGAATTCTTGTCGCACTTTTGTGGCCAAAAACTGCATTTTATCTTTCTCGCCGTGAACAAACATCACATTGCGAGGCTGACAAGTTTTGATCAACTGCATGATACCTTTAGCGTCTGCGTGAGCCGAAAAGGACATATACTCAACCGCTAGTTTCACTTCAATTTCACGACCACCGTCGCCCATTATTCGTTTCGCACCTGAAATAACCTGATGGCCAACTGTTCCAGCAACACAATAGCCAGGCATTATGATCATATTCTTCTCGTCCGAACACCACATTTTGAAAAGTTTCAGTGACGTACCTGAGTGAAGCATCCCCGGCGTAGCGAACACAACCATTCCTCCAGGAGCATCGGCATACGACTTATCAAACGGTTGAATATGCTTGAAATCGAACATATTACGTTGTACAAACGTCCGTTTAATTTTTTCGTTGGTCCAACTAATAAATAACTTATAGTAGTTTGTCGCTTTTTCAGTTAAACCCATCGTAAAATAAATCGGAACCTTCAGAGCCATTCGCTCCCAATACGTTTCCACAAGAATACACAGTTCCTGAGCACGTCCCAAAGCAAATACCGGTATTAGCACCTTTCCGCCCCGATCAACACAGTCGTGGACTTTTTTGAGGAAATCACGTTCACGTGCACGTTTGGAATCACGAATTGTCGTAGCATAAGTGCTTTCGCTAATCAACAAATCCGGATTACATCGGTCAATTTGTGCAGCGCCCAAATGACGATCTGGTGTCATATTATAATCTCCGGTATAGACGAAACTTTCGCACCCAACTTTAACATGGAACATTGCCGCTCCTAAAACGTGGCCCGCGTAGTACGGCTTAAGCTCAAGCTCGTCATCAACATTTATCGTTTCATGGAGGTTGACTGTTATAACTTTTTTCATACACTCTTTGATCATCGCCGATGTGAAGAAATTGGTATCTCCCTTGCGTTCGACTTGAATCTTTCGATAATCTTCAAGCAGTACAGGAGCTATCGCCTTAGTGGGATGAGTCATATAAATCGGACCATTATACCCAACCATTTCGGTCATATAGACTAATGACCCACAATGATCCAAATGGAAATGACTAATAATAACACAGTCCAAATATTCATCCAGTGACCCGTTTTTGCAAATATACGAAAAATCGGGGAAGCGCCGATCGTCCGAATACCCCATGTGCATACCACAATCTAGCATAATATTTTTGCCTCCCATACTAACCAAGATACAACTACGTCCAACATCCTGACCGGCACCCAACGGTACCACTTGAATTTGTGGCATCGTCAAATGAGATTCTTAGGTGCAACTGCAATTAATTTTTTAAATTTCCCCTAAATACGCACACAGAAAAAATCCAACCCGCCATTTTTTTCACACCCGCCAGGCGACATCACCCTCCCTCTGGGAGCGCCCCCACATCTCACTCCCCCCCCCGCACCTCTCTCATATTCCATAAAAGCCCCCCCCCGCCGGACCCCTCAGCCGCAAACAGGCAACAGCAACGCCCCACTTCTCTACTGATAACAGAACATCACACACGAATCACACATCAAATCTTAACTAACTTTTCTCTTCATCTCTCTATTTCTTCTTCATAATTTCACACACGCAACAACAGACGTTTAACGATATATTATGTTGAACTCGTAAAATTTACCTTTCTGTGAAATATGACACACCAAGAAGAAAACCGAAACGCACATAGAAAAATTGTTGCAATCCGTCATTTTTCTTATTAATGTTCACCCCACTAAACTGCAAATCGATAAAGACAAGCACAATTTTCTGAAAGTCGGCTACACCGCGACAAATTCTATATATTTCATTTAACAATGAGCTGTACAACTTACTATGAAAGCGTAAATTTTGTAAAAATACACGTAAATAAACATTAGGTAAAAGACTAATAGGCCACGCCTTTGTTAAGGTGTAATGCATTACAGTGTGTGAACTATTGCGTGCATTTTGTAACTGGGATTGATGAAACGTCGCAGTTACCTTATCCGAATCGCAAAACAAAATCAACACCAGCAATCATTTTGCGATGCTCGAAAACCCCCAAGTAAAACTTTTCAGCCGCCAAAAGAAATTTTCGAATTTTGGGTCGAGGAACCACGGGGATGCCATACCTCAAACCCCATGAATCGAAGTCTTAATCGAAAAACAAAAAAGAGGCATCGGCATTTATCATTTTACTATGGAATAAAACCAAAGATAGAAAAAAATTTCGAAAGTTAAGGTAAAAATAACTTTGCTTCCGTGAAGGGTACTAAACTGAGGTAGAAAAACCTTTATTTTGCTCTCTGGCTTGAAACTTGAAGCCGCCATACTCCCGTACCAATGAGTCACAGTGCAAAACCATCACAGGCAATGAGTTTCCTATGCCCGAAAACCACCGAGTGAAACTGTTAAGCCACCCAAAACGTCAGAACAAATTTTTGAATTTTGGGTCGAGGAACCATTGGGCATCATAACTCAAACCCCATAACCCTAAAACCGGAGCCTTAATCGAAAAATGAGGCATCGGCATTTATCAAGAAAAAATCGCAAGTTAAGGTAAAAATAACATTGATTTCGTGAAGGGTACTAAAATGATGTAAAAAACATTTTCTTCTGCTCTGTGACCCCAAACCTTGGGAATGCCATACAACCATAGCCATGGAACCATGGGTCACAGAGCAAAACCAACACCGGCGAGGGGTTTCCCATGTCCGGACTTTTCAGTCGTCTAGGACATCTGAACAAATTTTCGAATTTTGGTTCGAGAAACCATTGGGGCACCATACCTCAAACCCCATCACTCTAGAACCGAAGCCTTAATCAGAAACCAAAAAAGAGGCATCGGCATTTATTATTTTACTATGAAATAGAGCCAACCAGGAAAAAAATTCGAAAGTTAAGATAAAAATAACCTTGCTTTCGTGAACCGTAATAAAATGGGGCAAAAAACCCATATTTTGACCTCAGACCCCGGAACCAGACCCTAAATAAAAACGTTCGGGGATGTGCACGGTACATCGACTACGATGGCTCGAATGAGCCCAAGTTCATGAAAATCGATTACGTGGTTCCGAGTTAAGGTTGATTACACACACAGACGGAATTTAAAAGATTTCACCCCTGCAACACACAATCTCCACTACGCTTCACTATATTCTGAAAACAACGCAGTGAAATACATTCCATCTACCTCAATTTCGATACCAGAAACCACCAAACAAATGCGAGTTGTTAGCAAATGAAGCTCTAGTCATCATACTAAATCGAAAAATTTTGTCAGTGAAGTCATTTCTAGTTACGAAAACTTGCTAAGCGGTTTAGCTACACAAGCAATGTTATCCTACCGTTGTTATGTTAAATTCTCGTACTGTTACATAACGGAACTTGACCTTAATCCAAAGATTTAACTATCAATTTAACATGAGATGTCCAGAACACCAGGTCCTAGTTAAAATTAATTGAAATCATAAAAAATCAGACGTCCTTGATTAAAATCATAAATTATATGTTTCCTACAAAAAAAAGTGCTTTATCTTGAAACTGTTCTCTACAACAGCTATACAATGACGTCATCATAAAGAACTTGAGACACATACTACAAATCACATTATTACACCAGAATTGGCGATAGTGTGTCCAGACGACCACCGTTTAAGTAGAAAATCAATCTAATGTATAATATAACTAAACCGAAGATATGGCGTACTGAAGTTACAATTTTATAATTTTCCGCTTCAAAGCTTCTAATTCGACCATCACTTAGGCTTAGTACATGGCTCATAGGGACCTTAGCTTAGGCTTATTATATCAACATACTCATTTCACTTCCGCCCCTAAAGGTTTAACAGTGGCCAAAATTACCCTATTCTTATTTATCTGTCCCTGAATTATAACAGAAGCAGCAAAATTTAACGAATTACATTATACAATGTGAACATGATAGAAATATTCCAAAAACTAGCTATTAATTTCTTTTGTCAATTTTCATTAGTCAACGATTAAATTGTAATTCTAAACCGCTTCTGGTGTAACCAATTGAATACCCACACATCTATGCGACTCCCAGGTGACGCTAACTTTTGTGCACAACATATATAAGGCTGGCGTGTTAATGAAACTATATATACAGGAACATATTCATGTATTCATATATAGGTAGGAGTCTAACGCTTTTGCCAGAAATATCTGGTAAGCTCAGCACTAACACTATCTACATGCATCAATTCTTAGTTTGGTTCCGCTAATCTAATCATAAATTAAAAACGGGTCTTTTCGGTTAACCCCCAGCCGGAATTTCATCAATTCTAGGTACAAATAAAATTTTGGTACCAGTCGATTCAGCTCGATCAGTTTGTTCAGAAAATACCCATGTCACCCACATCCCTGACAAAAAAATTTTATGTCGCAATGGTCTACCCTTGGGAACCCAAAAAATTTTCTTCTTCGGAATACGGTACCATTCGACTCGGCTTGACAAGACAAATCGACTGGTGTGTAAATTATTGAAATCTACCCCACGGTTAGGTTATGAGTCTCCAAGTAATCCTGATGGGCCGTACGTTAAGAACAGCTTAGAGCGGTGGGTTCGGGGTGATAGCCCACCGTCTTGTCTAGGCTTAGTGTATGCCAAACATAAAGACCTTAGCTTAGTCTAAAACTAAGGTTAGGCTTAGTATACCCAGAACGGCATGGCCTGCATTTCATATTAGCCCCTTAGGGTTACTTGGACCCTCATACTTTTTTAACGGTGGGGTAATTTCAATAAATTACACACCAGTCGACTTGTCTCATCAAGCCGAGACGAATAGCAACCAATATGACCATATCCCGAAGAAAAATTTTTTGAAGACAAAATGGGTATTCTCTGAACCAGCTCATAGAGCTCAATCGATTGGTACCAAAATTTTATCTGTATTTTCAAAATTGACGAAATTCGGGCTGGCGGGATAACCGAAAACTCTATTATACCAGTTCAGTTATCGGTCGTAACCTTCAACATCGATCTGTAAACAGGCAAATAAATATAAAACTCCGCCGAAATTTGTACCAATAACGAACATTGCCTCAAAATGCGCAAGTGTAACGTGTAGAAAAACAAGAAGTCTACTTCATTTATGTATTTACATTCATTCAAAATTGACATTTGGCTATGCAAATTTTGTACGATGCTACAATTTTTTTCGCTTCATTAATGCTACAATTTTTTCGCTTCATTAATGCTAAATTTTATACGTTTCCTCATATTAGGTGTCTATAATTTTCTTTTCGGCACGGAAGCTGACTCAAAAAATTTATCACAAAAACATACACCTAAATCACAGAATACTTATAAACTAATTCAATCGACTTAAAATGGCACGTCTGTTCACTGTTCAACGTAGCAGCTCATATCCAAAAAATATACAATCAAATTTAAATAAGCAAATACTTAGGTATTTAATAAAACGAATACGGGAATATTGTCACTCGTAAAATTTTAGATATATACCCACAGTGTTAAACAAGCCATTGTAACACTACACTTTTCGCCAGGGAGTCGTTGTCATGCATTTATATACATACAAACAATCGGTTGTGTGATACGTATATCCCATGACAGACATCACATAATGTGAAATGGTTCAAAGAATGTGCATCGACTCTTTCATGCATGTCTATTTTCTTTTATGCATGATGAGTCGATTTAATTCCCCAAGCACATTAAGCATAGAAGCTATTTTTAATTTTCTAATTTCGTCCCACATTTTTAGTGGTCTTTGCACACAACTTTGATACCATAGTAAAACGAGAGAAGCCAAAAACGTGTTACTATGCGGATACTGCCGACTGCATAACAATAAACAGCATCGAAATATAGGTCAGTACATATATTACGACAAAAGCGTCCTGCTGTGCGAGCAATTGACATTTTGACAAATTAATATCATATACTAGCGAATACACTAAAAGGAATGAAATAGTTCCCCGGAGCTGTTCTACATGGACTACCTACGTGAAAATCATCAATGTGGATTGTCAACACCTGTAAGAGCAGCTGCAAGAATACGAACCATAAAAAGTTTCAGGTTAAAAAACTTTGCAAAATATATTTTGCATCGCAAAATGAAAAAATACCAAAAAACAAGCTGTTTAGAATCCCGTTTTTATGTAGATTATATTTCCACATTCATTATCTACTAGCGTTGAAAACCGGCCGGCCTAGCTTCGCCGCGGCATTCGGCTGGGTACGCCGAACAGAATTTCGAACAGCCGGTATTATACGGTCAGCCAACATTTTAGCTGGTGTACACAGCACGGGCAGGACATAATGTGCTATGATGCTGCAGCTATCAAGTTTACTTTATTTACGTAAAATAGATCCTACCTCTATTCTTGTGAACAGTAGTTTTTACTAGCTCCTCTGGCGCGTGCAGTTTGTGTACCTATATGAACGTGTTTCTGTTTTCAGTACCGTTGTAGATATTATGGTTTTAAATACGAACATGACTAACATCAAAGTTCACTCTGGTGAAACGTAATTTTCTCTCAATACGTGTGCAATATTAAACTTTTTTTACTGTAATAAATATTTGATCTGTGAGTACGCAAACATGTATTAACCACTAACCCTAACCTGCGTTGCACTGCCCCACTGTGGATATATCGGGATATATTTAAACGCGATCGCTCCAGTCCGATTACCAACTGAAAAGGTCTCGGGGCTTAACACATTTATGGAATAAAAATGCAAATAAGGTAGCGCAAGCAATATCTCATTTGTGCTTATTCCGTATGTATTAGAGACCGCCAAGTAGCTATAGTCGCTATAGCTTCGTTCGCAAATGTAAGCTGTTTTTCGAAGCTGCATGGCATAGATTAAGTATTTGTTATACTGTAATAGTAACTGCAGCGTAAAGAGCATTGCAGTGGGAAGTAAATTCATTCCACTAGGAAATGGATGAATACAATGCATAATGCGGGAGTAAACTTAAAGCGACCCCACCAATCATCCTATTTTATAATATAATTTTGCATAAAATTGTTACAAAACGCTTTTTGTCAATTAATATTCGGCGCAAAACTGTTCGCGACTGAAATTTAGCTATTTTGAAAATTCAAGTAAAATTGCCTATGTTTTTGAATATGAGAATTTGCCGTATTAGTGTTAAACCGGTTATATACATGAACACCAAGAGCTTCACTATAGAGTCGATTTGCTTGTGACGTCACTTTTGCATTAAATTTGTTCGTGAAAACTGAATAATCTAAATTTAAATGATTAAGCATTACGGAACCGAATTTCTGTAAATTTAAGACGCCAAATTGTTTTCAAACCCAACATATGTATAATTTCTGGCACTTGGATTTGATTTTTCCACTGTTTCTGGCCGGCTGTTTTTCCTGTCACTGGCTGATCGTTTTTCCGTCGTTTTCGCCCGCCTTTTTTCCTGTCGCTCGCCGATCGTTTTCCGACGTTTTTTCCGATCGATCGATTTTTCGGCCGGTCGATTCGCCTCTTCTCACGCTGGCCAATCGTTTTTCCAGCTGGTCGTTTACTCACTCAGTTTTTCCGGTTCGCAAATTTCGCGGTAGGTCTGCCAAAGAAAAATCCGGCAGGTGCCTAATATTAGTCTGCACGACTACTGAGCAATTTTAATGATATTAAAAATAGGTGTTGACCGAAGGTTCCCATTTCTGTAGCATGTGTACCTAACCTGCGGCCAAGTCTAGTGGAAAATTATAACAAAATTAGGGAAAAAATTGGTTTCTAGAAATATGTAACGACTGTCGTGTTGACGCACCCCTTAAACCGAACGACCTTGGGCAGATTTGCTTCATGTATTTTAAACTATAAACAGTAACGGATATTAACATGAATATGTAAAGTGAGCTGATTTTCGGTAGTGGCTATTAGATCCTGTTAATAAACTTATAACAAGTATTATGGAACCGATAGCAAAACGAGCACGTGGTTGTTTAAAAACAACTTTTGGCCTTCTGTATGATCTATAAAAAACTTTAAACAGTCCAATAATACACATTTGTATAAATTTTCATACATGGAATATTTAGTTCGTTGTAGCTTCACACAGAACGACATATACATAATAGATCAACAATCACACTTGCAGTACAAAACAACAAACATTCGGTTAATTTATCACATGGGCTACAAATCTGTAACACAGCACTAAAGTATAATAACACAAATATTTAGACTAAACTCGTACGGTGAAACAAATCATAGAGAAGCTGGCTTTTTTGCTGTCAGTAAGTATTCCATAGTTCCAAAATGGCTTTCAGAAGATTCTTTCAAATCCCGCAAATACAAGAATACGCTAGCATTACAACAACGTTTAATGCTTCAAAAAATAATTCCATTATCGTCGCTAGAAATTCACAAGTCCTAATAATAATGTACTTGAAATGGAATTGTTTTCGAACGAATTACGAGTGCACGATGAGGAACAGTCATATTTGACGAGTACTGTATTTTTCTGTAGCAGATTACAGTTAACGAGTTTATGTACAAAGATCAGAAGTTTACTGATTGCCATAACAATCTTATGATATTTTTTGAACCATACAGTCTTCAACTATACTTCCCAAATACAACATTATTATAACCATACTAAAATACACCTAAGTTTTGAAAAACAAAGGTTAGTTGCTTTTAATCATGAACATTATAATTGGGCTGACCCTTTATCGATTTGTTAGTAATTAAAATTTAAATTAATTTGTTACTAAAATTCTGTTAACGTTTACGTTCAAATTCGTTTTACGCACTTATTTTTGTCCGTGACTGTATTGATCGCTTTGAATTTCCAATCATTATTTCATCAAATATATCCATGCCATTTACCATTTCAAGAAAAAATAAAGCATTTTAAATATTAAGAAGGGCCTCACTAGAAACAAAAAACTTTATCTCAGTGTTAAGGAATTTGAATTTACATGTGGATATACCATTGTTCAAAATTTCTCAATGTATACTTGAGAGATTTGTGACCTATACGGTACAGCCATCCAACCACAACTGGAAAGAAATCATATATACGTTCGACTGATGGTCAATAACTTAGTAATTAATTGCGATGTGCCAGAGGTTTCCAAAATATTACGAGTCATTTTTGCTGAGCAATGCGGCTTTAACTGAACGAGTTGAACAAGTCTTTAAAACAAAATACCACCAGACAAAATTACATTGTAATTACGGAACTAGAGACGACAAAAGTATTATCTAAACTAACCCTTCTTGAAAAATGTCGAACTCGATCTATGTTTCAAAAGTTAGACTCGAGGTAAATTTTGGACAAATAACACTGTTTAAACAAAAAACCTACACCAAATTAAACTCATACCTAGACGCCTTCTCATACAAACTACTAAAATTATATCTGGAGGTTCCGAACCACTGGGAACTGACAGTACCTGGGAATAATTCTCCTAGTTTCTCAAGGCGGGGAATCCTCCAGATGAACTGTGACAAGCAAAAGCTCTGTAATTGCCAGCAGTAACGCCAAATGTGTAATTTAACAGTTGACTGCTATAATGCTCTAATAAAAGAAAGCTATACTAGTTAAAATTTATAAAATTTTAGCCCCAAAAAGAAAAATCACACTTATCGAAGGCAACAATGTCTCCACTTTCATCGAGCTTAGCTGTCATTTTTTAACGCAATGCTGTATAAGTGTGATCCTATACTGCAGGGTTTAGTCAAAACGGGTTTCTGAATGGGCCCACGACACTCAAAATACACAAAAACAACAATTATAATTATACAACCGTTGCAGCCGTGAGTGTTACTGGATTCATTTTGCATAGCAACTCACCCATATACAACTGCAGACGGCGTGCTGCTACTGCCATTATTATATGCTGAAACTATATATAGTATATAGATGTGATTGGTGTTATTTTGTAGAGTAATTCATCCACAATGTAGTCGCGCATCGTGACTAACTAAATACGAGTATATCCTTCACTATCCCAGCAAAATGGCTAATAGGTTCATTTCGTAAGTTGATGCTTAACAGCTGTTTTCTATATATGAATTATATTCAGCACCGAGGATTTACCTAACATCTTGGCGATAAGACAAGCTACAATTAGACACTGGAAAGCTTTTTTCTAGGACTAAAATGTAGTTTAATCAATATTATGTCATTTTCTATTACAAAAAATTTCGGTAAAGGAAAAATGCAGACTGGCTTTGGAAAACTGGACACCGAAGCAGAACTGCTAACAGAAAATTCCAAGACAACACTATTGCCTGTTCTAGTTAGTTTAAAATTAAAAACAAATATCCGAATCAACATGCAATTTAGGACGAAGAACCGGACTCGAAATGAAATAGAATTCAGTGATAGAAATATCAGAAAAAATTTCTAGCTTTCATAAAATTTTCAATTGCTCCATATGTCCGGTGTGCCAAAGGCTAAACATCACAACAGCAATGGTGTTAAATCTTCCACTTTTAATTTAGGTGTACAACTTTAAAAGATAATTCGGTTTCGGGCATAGAACGACAGATCTCTAAGTATACAATAATACAATATACTAACAAACTATCAAGTATTGCTATTTCAACACGGTCATCAATTAAAACTTTAGTGTTTGAAACCAGTATTTTAAACTCCAAAGCCAAAAGGAATTTTTCGCAACAAAAATGAAAAACAATAGATCTTAAATAATTATCACTAAAAGCACACTAAGTCTTTTTAAATACGCCTACACATGCAGCCCTAATTACCCGTCCATGTAGAGCGTAACCAATTTTGGTCACAGTAGCTACCTTTCCGCCATCACTGGGTAACTCAGGAGGTACTTCAAATAACGCTTCGTGATTATTCGGATCAAATATATCGCCACTAACCGGGTCTATTTGCTCTAGGCCGTGCTTGTTAAATACTTTCAGCATCTGCGTTTCAGTCATTTTAAGACCATCGTACATCGATTTGATATAAGTACTGGCATTGTTATTATCACTACTAGTCGAACCTGAGGGCTTTATCACTTCAGATGGAACAGCCTCGGTCGCTAGCCGAAGAAGGTCAGAAACTTCGATCAAGTCTTTGCAAAACGATTGAATGCCAAAAATTTTTGCATCATCAACTTGTTTCATAAGACGACGTCGTACATTTTCCGTTTCGGCTAACGCACGTTTGTATCGATCATCTAGGTCGGTTAATTTTTCTAAAAGGTCTGTGCGCTCTTTTGAATACGCTGACTCTAATTCGTGGAGCTTGGCCGCTGCTTCCGCTGAGCCCTCAGATTCGCTGGTGGCGTCATCATTTGTGGAATGATCTGGCACTGTTGTTTTAGCTGAAAATATAACAAAAAATGTTTATGTTTATAACATTTAACAAAAGCTGTGACACCTAGCTATTTATAGCGACCAATTACTGCTTACATGCTAAGGATAATTCTCTGCAAGCTTATCTATATATAGTCAAATATTTAAATCGATCACACTTCATAGCTCCATCACAGACCCAAAGTAGAATTGAGCGGAGTGAAGTGTTTTTGTTGTCACAGGGAAAAAGTCGGCACTGTCTGACCGTCTATCAAACTCTTCAACAACTACTGGGCCGGTTTAAAATTTTTGGTTTGAAAGGCCTCATATCCGATAGGTGCAAGACAAATAATTTTTGTCAAAATTTGCTTTAGCTAATTAGTAACTAACGTGTTAGCCTATTTTTTAGCATTTTCAAACAAAAATTGCTTATTTTTCAATGAATAATTAGTGTAAAGCTCACCGTGCTGATTATGAATCTGGTGTTTATTACTAATCGGGGAAGTTGAAACATGCTAATTAGTTAGTTAATTAGCTAATTTTTTGAAAATTTTCAAAGTGGCCAGATAATGAACAATAAAAAGCACAAGGAGATTTCTATGTCGCTGATCATGAATATGACATTTCTAAAGCTCTAAAACTTGGTCGTATATGCTAATTAGTTAATTAATTAGCTAACTTGTTAATTTTATGCTAATTTTAAAATCACTTCAAAATTGCTAATTTTTCGCAGTCGGGGGTCTTCGATGTCGCTGATCATGAATATGTGGCTTTTAAAACTCTATGATTTTATCATGAATGCTAATTAGTTAATTAAATAGCTAATTAGTTGATATTATTAATTAGTTAATTTTTAACTAGCTAGCTTTTGCATGATAGATTTGATATCAATTGTCTAAAACGTGATACTTATCATAAATTGATTAAAATTTAATTTAAAAAAATTTATATTTAATATTTAGGTGAAATACATACATACAAATAGGATACTAAATACTTTGCCCGTTGCTCCGCTCACTTTTTGTAATTTATTACGTTTGCTAGTCATACTATTGGCATGGAGTTTTGTTTGCATGGCATGCGCTGTGAATTTTGAAAAATTATGGATTCGATTCGGCCATATAGACATATTTGCTCATTTATTTAAGGCAAATAATCAATCTCGCTTTGGGTTACAAAGTGAGTTCAATTTGTTATGCGTGCTAGTATGCGCGCGATGACAATTTCAATGTTGCAAATCAAGTTTCGTGATACAAACAATACAATAAGAGCAACGACCATTTTCAGAACATATATTAATATTATATATATTATTTATATATATATTAATATTTTTTATATATTTTCACATTATGAAAACTGTTAAATCCTATACTATATCCTACATTTTCAAACTAATAGTCCAAAAAACTTAAAATATATATCACACACATTCAACAAAATCATTTGGTGCTAATTGTATTGTTTTTCAAGCATTTAAATATTTTTATAATTGTTTTTGTTGCATATTTATTATGTAAGCACTGAAAATATGCATTTCCGCAAGCCTCAATTAATTTTACATTGGATTTTTCATAAATAGTGGAAATAAATAGAGAAGTAATATTGAGTTTCGTTATAACCATTTCATGTTAGGACGATCGTTTTTGGAGTGATTTGAGCACACCTGGAGTGACAGGAGGGTTTACCCGGAGAAACCAAAATTTATATACCTGGGGAGGCGACGAAATCCCGAAGCTCCATTTATGAAGAGGTCAGATGCGTGCACCGTATTTAGTCACCCAGAAAACCTTGACCCAATCTAATTTGAATTTGACAGCTAAATTGAAAAAATACAAGCACCTGATCATTCCTGATGCTAAAATTTATTCGTCCTATAGGCTTAACGATATCGCTAATGTGGGTTTAAAACAATGAAACCATTGTTTGACGGGTTAAATAATCCTATACGCCCACCCTCTAACCCCAACAAGCATGAACCTCGTACAACGAAAAATTCGAAAATTTTAAATTATTGTTTTTCACATTTTTCAAAAATCTAACACACACGTTTCATTCACATGTTTTTTGGTTTGTACCTCAAAAAAGGCTACTCAAAAACAGACCGAGTGTGGCTGTCATTTAATGTATTCACCTATGCCTGTCATTCTGTGTATTCACCTATAACCAGCGATCCGTTTCATGTATATACCACTCTAAAACGTCTGAAATCCTTGACGCCTTATATAATACCGTTCTTACCGGCGTCGCAATACAGCCATCGCACCCTTCACGTCAAAATCCTTAAAACAGATTATCTAAGGGCCCAGAAAACGACGCTTAACACGACAAAGTGACGACAACTGAACTATTTCCGTAAATCGGGCTTGCCAAATATCGTCCTTAAACAATTTGAAAGCCCAAGCAATCCTATAGTACAACCATGTTGCATTCTAGAGCGACACATAATTGTATTTAACGTACCCAAAACTGATATAATATAGAAGAATCTTGATGCGGTGCATACAATGCATAGCGAAACAAATGAAGGTAGACTAAATTTATGAAACCGTGCTCGTCGACATTAAAGCTTCAGAAAACATGGAAAGATATAATATAGTCAAGTTGGACTCCATACATCAGGACTATCGTATTTAGCGTGCTTGATAACCTTATAGATACTCGTTTGAAGTCACAAACACGCAATAATACGCCGAAAGTTGAAATCCCGATATTTCTGGCAAAAGGTCAACGAGCCATATTCAGGCTCACAACGGCCCATGGAGTAGTCCTGCACAGAAGAGTTGTAGATCTCGATAAGCTGATTTTTCGAGGTGTCGCATGATATGGTCTACGTAACACTGGTACCCGTATGGCCTGATCTGGGAAAGTTCCCTTAAGCATAGTTTTTGATCATTTTGACCCGGAAGATGAGGTCAGAGCCCTGAGCGTTAAACAAAAAGCCTCATCGTCATCACGTTTGATATTGAACAAAGGTTTATCGAAATCCATCCACCCGAAGATAACTGAGTTATATGAGACACCGGCAGACAAACAATATTTTCACGATTTTCTTCAGTGGAGACTCAGCTAAGGTTCAATCGTCGCGTTTCAAAAATGTATAACACAAAGTTGTAGCTCTTAATCTGTTTTTCGAACCCTCATCTACCATGAGTTAAAACCAAAAATATTGAAAGAGTAATTTTGATGAAATTAAAAAACTTGAAAATTCGTGACAGTTTTAGGAGAACTTGAGCGGGAAATCCTTAGAACAACTGAATCAAAAGCTACATTGATTCCATTACATGTGGAATGAATAAATTACAAAAAACCCACCAGTCTAGCGAAGACTTATGCGTGCCGCAGACGGACAAAAATTCTTTTCCGAAATTAAGTCATTATTTGCAGAAACGTGTGCAAAAATCTGCTCACGAAATTCCTGAATAAAGTATAAATCCATTGATTTCGAGAATTGTTCGTGAAAATTGATTCCGCAATGACACATCGGATGGCACAATGTGATAAACTAGTAACCCGCGAGCGCGGGTGAAACGAATCAAACGTAGCTTCATGAAGTGGTAATTTTGTAAAATTACCTTGTAACAGGCTTTGTGTTTGATGTGTATACTACACTAACACCTCCGTAACCCTGAGGCCATTGAAAACTCTAAAACTTCGTCGACCCCCTGAACCAGTCAAAAATAACTGAAAACGCAAGAAATATACGTGCTAGCCTCCAAATAACCGAACCATCGTAGTCAGCATGCCTAAAAAAATATATACGCCATTCTTATTGCCCCACACGCAATACGTAAATAAACTACTGAAAACAGACTATATTCTGACAATCCGGTTCAATAGTACTAAATCCACTGAAAACCTCTGAAATGGTGGTTCAAAATATTCGTCTTGGACTCTATATAACCAAACCATAATATTCAGCGTACCAAAATACCTATATATATCGACCTCTTGATGCCAATAAGTAAGTAACCAAGAAAATGAAAACTCTTTACATTCTGGAAATAGGGTTCGTCGACCGTGAAACCCTTGAAACTCTATGAAAAAATATAATACCAATAACTCTAAAAAGCAAAACCATCGTATTCAGCATGTTTGATAACCTAATAGATACTCGTGGTAAGATAAAAACACGCAGCAACATGCCGTAATTTTAAAAATCAGTATTTCTGGAAAACAGTATACGAAGCATATTCGTGTGCACAGCGGCCCAGGGAATGGTCCAACAAAAAATCAGGGGTAAGCAAAGGTATAGATTACGATGAGTTGATCCTGTATTCTGGCTTGTCTGTGATTGTCTCAATCTTACGATACTAAGCGTGTGTCACGAGATATAGGCTGCCAGACTGGTAACCGCAACAGTTTTGCCAAATTTGGCAAAGAATCATGAAAAACCTGTTTTGCAATTTTGACCCCGAAGATAGGGTCGTAGCTGTTCGCGTTCAACCAAAAGGGAAGATCCTCATCATAGCAAAAAATTTTTTGAAATCCACCCTGCCGAAGATGAGTTATGAATGACAGAACGAAATGTTCACGGTTTCCCCTACCGCCCTGAGTGTAAACTCCGCTCGCTCCGTTACAATAACGGCAGCACGAATTTCTACCATCAACGACAGCTAAGTTTGATAGCTTTTAACATTTCCATTGTGTTTGATGCTGCCTGAAAAATTCTTCCACGTTACACTTTTAGAGCTTCCTTTCGTGCATCTGAATTAATCCGCTACCATCTCATCAATGCATTTTGCAAAATTTATGATGAAGCGAAGCAAAATAAATAGTACAGGCAAAAGCATTTTTCAAATAATTTTTATTTTTCTAAAATATATTTCTATTCATATATACTATTGGTGTTAGGTTTTCCACGAGATTAACTTACCACTGGAATTAGCACTAGAAAAGAAACCGCGTTGAACAACAGGTTGTAATTTACTACAGCGCCAAATCCTTTGCCTTGCGCTAAACGTAATGACACGTTGCAATGATGCCATAATATAAATTCCTAAAATTTAAGAAATATACATTATTATGGTGCAATTGCACGGATTATTAACATTTCATGTCATTTATGTTGGATTCAGACATCAGTGTTATCATCAGCAAACAAGAATTTTAACTAAAAGTATAATAAAAATGATTAAAACCTTCAAAATATTACATCGTATGATAAAACATGTATTATAGAACAACAAATACCCTCGTTTCTGTATACAGGACAAACTATCAGCTTAAATAACGTTAACGAAACATGTCATAAATTTTTTCCTCCTGTCATGTTTACGGTCCGTAAGTCCAGCTTCGGTTTAGTTCTGTATATCAAAATATTAGTCCGCTACTGAGGTCCTTGGTCATACTTTGGTCTAGTGTTACATTTCAAAATCCCGTTCGTCAAGAAACTGTAACCACTTTACATGTTACGCAAGCATAATGCAGGTTAGCACACTACTCACGAGGCACAAGAGCCCATACCCTTCATTGAGTAAAAATCCGTCGTAGTAAGAAAAATATGTTCATAGTGGCTTTACACAGTCTAATTCTAACGCCGGCGTTGTTACTGGCTTGATCACAGCTATCTCCGTGATGGATTGTGCCTTCACACTACGCATTGTGAACAGCCTGGTGACTAAATACCTAGCCATAATTGTTGTCGCTAATTTTATCTCTAGTTGTTCGATTATAAATTGTTGCTGCACAGCAAAACATCTCAAATGATTTCATACAGAAGAAAATTGGTTTTTTCCACTCTAATTTGATGGAATATTGAACTGGCAGTATTTTGACCATGTTTAATAGACCATTCTAAACCGGAGTTTGATAGAACATGTTGCTCATCCCTAAAGTGACACTTGTGTTGGTATGGCTAAACATTGATAACTCTAATAACAAACAGGATTTGGGACTGCCAGTCGCGCAGCCGTATCGCTAGCTTCTCGTTGTGAGATATTCTTAATCAAAATAACTCGCTGGGAACTTGCTCGAAAAACGAAATGCGTGCAAACTAATCCATTTTTGGGTTATTATAAAGGCACGGACAACACAAATCCAATAATCTTCATTTATCAGCAAATGAGGCCAAAATTGTTCGCGATTACTTTCATTCATGAACACTTCAAACTGCTTGTCCATCATTAATTTTTAAACTAGACATAGAAATCGAGCAACTAAAGCTCCTAAATTTAATATTACGATTTCTTTAATTTTGACTCTAGGGGCTTGAAACCGGTCAAAAATATGATTTTTGGGTAAAAAACCCTTGTATCTGTTATATCGTTATTATTGCACCAATTTTATAGATAAAGCCACCGAAGCAACAGTTAGTTGTTGATAGTCAATTATTAACTCGAAAGCTGCCAATGTTCATACATCGCAATCTTTAGAAAATTCGTGATTACGATAAATTGGATTTTTGATATTTTGTTTTCCAGGTGGACTTGTACGAAAAAAACAGCCCCCTGCTCCTTCCGCCAATTCTCCGTTGAATCCCACTACGCCTAATGCTGTTTCTCTAAGTGGCAAATGTTTAAAGTATTTATCATATTGTTCCTCGCTGATAATTGTAATTTGTGATCCAGTATCAACTAATCCTCGTAATCGTCTATTCCCTTCAGGATATGTATCGATGTAGTATCTTGACATGACTGTTGGTTCGCTACACGATTCATTTTCTTTTGAATCATTGACCTGGTTCACTTCTACGAATGTTCCTTTCTTTTCATCTGTCGATATATCCTTGATTTTCTCCCATTCTTTTTGAAGACCTTTTTGTCGCACTACCACGCTCGTTCTTTCGTTCGATTGGTTTGGTCGCTTCGGTAGTACCCTGTATTGATTTTGGGTTTGTTGTTGATTTCCTTTTTGGTTTTCTTTTATGTTTTGTCCCATATTTCTTAAGAAACATTGTTCCGCTCTGTAACCCAATTTTCCACACTTGTTGCATCTAGGTGGCGTTTGGTTCATTAATGTTTGCCGAGTTTGTGGTTGTTGGTTCACCACTGGTGCTGTATTCTTTGTTGTTGTTGCCAGTTCATTTGCGGTTGCGTTGGTTGTTGAGGTACTTGCACCGAGTACATAGCTTGTGACATTGGCTGTTGCATTCTCATTTGTTCATAATATGGTTGTATCGGTTGAAGATAATTCATGTTGATCTGTGTTGGTTCGACACATTTGTTGATCGATGTTTGGTCTACTAGTTTGGTTTGATCGATTTGATTGAATTTTTCGGTACTTTGGTCGTTGTTCATTCGTACCTTGTAATCCCTCGATCATTTGTAGATCCAACTGCAAACTGCTTCTGCTTTTTCTGATAACGTCATGAAGGTTTCTTCTTTTGTCGCACATAAGCAATTTTGGATTTCATTCTTTAATACTGTTATTAGTGCCGACTTGAGGACCTCTTCCACAATTCATTCAGGTACGCCTTTCGAAGTTAGGTTTTGTGCTACGTATACTTGTAGTTTATCCACGAAATCTTCAGCTGTTCTTTTTTGTCGTAAGCTTTGCAATTTAATCATGTGGTTCGTCAATGCCTTTGGTACATCAAATCGTTCTTTAAGCTTTTTTATCAGCTCATTATAGTTGTATAATTTCTTGGCTTCTTCGAGTGTCAGCACGTCGAATTATTCTTCTGCTTTTCCTCGCATTTTCGCTTTGAATACATGGATTTTTTCTTGTTCGTCGTCAATGCCGTCTTGAGCCAGCGCATTTTCAAATTCTTTTCGAAATTTTTCGAAACTCGTTTCGCCCTTGTACAACTGTAGGTTCCGTACTTTATTTTCCATTTTGACCATGATCGCTTGTTGTGTTGCATTTGATACTTGTGGCGATTCTTTAGTTGTCACTTTGATCAGTGTTTCAATCAACTGTTGGTTCATTGCCATTAGGCCATTATTTTGCTGACCTTGACTGTTAGTTTGGTTCGTTGTCACTTGCTGTGGTTGTTGATATTTATACATGTATGGTGTTGCTGTTGCTAATGGTATTCCAGGATTGATCACCGAATTATTTGCAATGAATGGGATTTGATTATCTTGATGCACCGGTTGCTATTCTTTGTTATTGACTCCAGGTATTATTGTTTGAAACGCGCCGCTACTCGTTGTCATGTACAGTCTGTCCATGATTGTTTATATTCGCCATTTGGGTTGCACTGCTATTTACTGTCATTTACGGTACTCGCACTTAGTTCCCTGTATTCACCGATTGACCTATGCAGATTCGTTCTTTGTTTGCGCTAACTTGTATTTGGTTTGTATTGGGTTGCACTCGGCTCATATCGCACTGTTTTGCGTGAAATTGTTCACAATTTGTACAAAGCAGATCACCGTTTGTATTAAGTTGACTTTGGTTTATGTCGGTTCGTTCTTTATACGCTCCGAGTTGGCTTTTATTAGTATTCAATCGATTTTGTTGTATACTATATTGCTTTCCGTTTACATTGGCTTGTCGTTGGTTCATGTGACACTTATCTAGATTTACGCCAAATCGATTGTAACTTGCATCAAACTGACCGTAGTTCGCGTTGAATCGCCCTTGACTTACGTCGATTCGTTTTTGTATGCTTGATTGATGATAAGTTGATCGAGGATTTCATTGTATTGCGCTTGGGTTGCACCGAATTCACTTTGATTTGTATCAATTTGATCATCATTTACACCAAATTTGTCTGCATTTGCGCCAATTTAATCTCGATCCATGTTTGATTGTCTCGGAATTACGCCAATTTGGTTTTGACTTGCGCCTGCTTGTGTTTGGTTTGTTCCAAATCTAATTTTATTTGTAGCGATTTGGTTTTGATTTGTCCCGGTTTCTGTGCTATTCGTACACAATTGCTGTTGTTGTTATCTCACCTGCTGAATTTCAACTGTGCTCTGTTCTACATTAGTTACTCCTTGATCGCCGGTTGTAGTTGTTTTTGCTTGCGCTTGCTCCGAGTTATTGTTGCTCGACGGTGTATATACTTAACCCAATATATGACACAATGAAGGGGCCATAATATTTTACCCCTTGTATTGTGATCATCGATCGATAATAGTTCTGCTTTTGTTCTTCTGATTGCGATTGTTCTTGATGAGTATCGTGATTTTGTCGCACTAGTGTTCTTTCGTCATCATCAATGCTTTGCGATTCCTTTCTTAATTGTGCCAGTGGAATCTCTGGTTCGTTTTGGTCGAGGCTTTAACATAATTGTAGCATTTCTTATTAGAGTCGCGTGTCTCACTATACATTGCAATTGCTTCTACTTTTGTCGCTCCAATGTTCGCAGCGTTTTCCGCATTCTTTTTTCTGTTCTATATTTGCGAACAGTTCTTCAATACTTGCCTCTTCTTGCAAGCATTCTTTACTATTTTGTTGTTCTTTTCTCTTTGGTTCCGGTGTATTCGGGTCGAATTGTCGAATGGTTTCCGCCAGTTCTTTCGCCGTATTTGAGTTATTTATCATTTCTTTAGCCTTTTTACTTAATGTTGGCTCTTCGTTCCCGACGTTCTTTGATTTAGTCGTCGGTTCTTTTTGCACATTTACCCCAAGTATTGTTCTTTGGAGTGGCATTTTAATATTTTTGAGGTTTTAGGGCAGGCTTATGTAAACGTCCTGGTTATGTTGTTTAGTAATTGCTATTACAATATAAATTCTATTTTACGTTCTGCCTTATTTAGAGTTAGGGCCAAGTTTCGAAATAACTGACAAATTTTATTTTATTACAATTATTCTCCGCGTTTACACGACATCGTGGTCAGCATATTATTTTGTTTGGTTTGAATGGGGGTGGGGGTTGATCAGGGATATTTTATTATGACGGCTATCGGATATTAAAATGGACGGGATTCGTCACCAGAAGATGTTGAGTTCGAGCTGTGGTCAGCAGTATGCCGACGGAGTTAGTAGTCGCTTACATCCTTGGTGCGTGCCGACCATATAACGATGACTCGATTCAGGTAGCTTGCAGCGTGTCTAATTCGAGTTGCTCTAACTGTACTTCGAACACAAAGTCAATAAAGCCAGTATTAGAATATTTATTTCACAGTTAGCAATCGTAAACCAAATACTGATTTCGAGCACGACGCTAGTTTTAGCCACGATAAACACCGCTTATACACAAAGGTTTCTCTCTGACACTTTGGCCACTCGCTTTTTGCTAATGCTCTAGACTTGTACTTACCAAGCCTTGCTTTCTGATTCTCTAACTCAGATATTTGAGCGCACTATTATTCTAATTAATCGCGGTCTATTTTACGGTATAGGTTAGCGCCTGATTACGATTTGTCCTCTTGTGAGGTTTGTACGTAGACTTTCGGACGGCTAGTCCCGTACGTTTATTTAATTATCTTAACCTCGTCCTTAGATTGACACTAATAAGTTTCTTAAAGCCAACGTATCCGGACGACGTGTGTTCGGATATTGCTAATCTATTACACTCTTATGAGTTGGTACGTGGACTTCCGGCAGTCGCGTACGTTTATTTAATTACCTTATCCTAAGACCTTAGAATTACGCTATTTACGTGCTCGTTATATTAATGTTATCGTCTCCGGACGGGTGACGAGCCCGCTATAACTAGTTCGTAGCGGCGACTACGCTCTATTCCCCAATTAATTACTTTGGTTACCCTCGTCCCGAACTCATCCAGGTTATACTCACGTACTTCCTTGCCAACTAACTACACGAGGTATTGCTCAAGTTACGGTTATTCACGTTGGAACTCTAAAAACCATTATGGTTCTTATCTAACGCTCGTGCTCGACTAAGGTTTTTATAAGGGAATGCTAATAAAACTAAGTTAAGTTAATACAATACTAGTTTACCTATTTGTAAAGCTTGGTTTAACTCAACGTTAATTCTTTAAGCAAGGTAAACAATCAAGAACTCGATCGATTATTCTGTAAATCCTTTGCACAAGTAAAGCGTCTCTGATATTCAATCGCCAGGACTAATAACTGTGAATAGAACCAATCGAAGGCGATTAAACACCCTTTTTAAATTATAAAAAATAATCGTAAAACTCGCGAATATTGGTTTATAAATGTAAATGTCACGCTGCGCTACTAGCTCGGTGATCCTTATAAGATAACATAAAAATAATTAGAAAATCGTGAAAAGCGTTAACGGTCATAACAATTTCTCCGAACTGCCGTAATGCCCCTCGTAGCAATAATCCTAATACAGAAACTACATTCCTTTTCCGCTCACTCTACTGAAGCTCGGATCAGACTAAAATTAGGAAAACAAAGCAGAGCTAACACATGTTAGCTATTAACAAAAGCTAATACTAATTATGCAAATTAGCATTTACACGAAAACAAGGAAACGAAGAGGAAAAAACCCCAGGACGAAAAAGGGAGGGAGGGGTATAACAGAGAATTTGGTGACCAGCCAGAGGTCTTTAAGATTTTTAGGGGTTTTGACCCGGGATTCCCCCTGTAGCCAGGTGGATGCCCAACACCTACACTGTCAGGGGTCTACCAAGCTACCAGGGAGGTTTCCGTCCAAACCTGCCCAAAATCCCCCAAAACTCCGGGATGGCCACCAAATCCCTTATTATACACCCTCCCTCCCCTGGTTTTTCTTTTGTTCTTCTGTATCCTTGTTTTCAAGTTTTTGTTTTCAACTAGTGCTAATTTGCATAATTACCACTAATTACCAAATTTAGCTAACATACGTTAGTTTCGCTTTTGTTCAGTCTGGAACAAGTTTCCGTCGAGTTTGGTGAGCTTCGACTACGTTAATCGAGATCCGCTCGCTATACACTTGTTTTTGTGTTTACGAAGAAGTATCACGGCGCATTGTCTTATGATATTGTCGGGCATTAGTCACTGATTTTGTTTTATTAATTATTTTGGTTTTTGGATCACATAGCTAACCGATACCTATTAGAATTTATAATTTTATACACGAATCTTTGCGAATATTTCAACAATATTTCGACTTATTTGGCATTTCTCTGCCTTCACTTGGTGATGGTAGTTTGGAAACCCGGAACTTGGTATTGATTGGATTTTCAGTTAAAAAGGCTCTATATGTTTCCGGATTGAGTGAGGTATGCCTTGCTTTCTAGAAGAAATTAACGTTGAGTCGCAAAACAATGACACATATAGTTATTTTATTCTCGTATTAGTCTATATTATTTCTATTAATTTTCCCTGATAAAACTCGAGTGAGCACGAGCGTAATCATAACCAATAACGGCACTTCCATACGAGTTCCAAAGCGAAATACCACAATGAGACCTACCCCGTGGAGTTAGTCGGGACGGAAGTACCTGAGCATTCCCTGGGCGAGTTCGGGAAGTGGGAAACCAAGTATTTAATTGGGAACTAGATAGTAGCTGCCAACTACTCAACAGTTGTAGGTCGGGTCTAGCTAGCCGACCGGAAGCGGGAACGTTAAGATAACGGCACGTAATTAGCGTAAATCTAAGATCCTAGGATAAGGTAATCAAATCAACGTACTGGTCTCGCCGTCCGGAAGGCTTCGTACAAACCCACAAGGAAAATAATTGTGTGTCAGGATCCTTCAGTAAGCCGTCCGGATACAGTTGGCTCTAAGGAAATTATTAGCGTCAATCTAAGGTCGATGTTGAGGTATTTGACGTATCAATACGCCGAAGTGAAACGTAAGGCACGGCTCAAATCCCGACGTTTTACTAAATATCGCTACAGCCAGCTGAGCGCTTTTCATGCCTTATATCAACGAGCTGCAAACGAATATTCCAATGAGTTGCGTCTCGCTCGATGCCGGTATGAGCTAAAGCTAGCCAATAGCATCAAAAATCAGCGTGGTGCGAAGGCGTTTTGCAGTTACGCGAAAAAATTTGTTCGAACAACACACACTGTCTCAAGAATACTCAACGTAGATGGATCCTTGTTAACAGAACCAATATGCATTGCAAACCGTATCAATAACCATTTAGCCACAGTATATACGGACGAACCTACACAGACTATAGCGCACCCGGATAATTAGCAAGAATCATCAATAACTGATGTTAACTTCGATCTTAATGACGTCAAACTTCAGCTCCGGAGCATCGATCCCTGGAAGTCTCTAGGACCCGATGTTGTCCATGGCTTAGTCATCAAACAATGTGCTCATAAATTGGCTCTACCTTTTTACATTTTGTATAGACGATCGCTTGATTCTGCTTGCTTGCCACGTGCCTGGACTGACGCTATCACGCCGTTACCTAAAGTTACCAATACAACAATGTGTGATGAACTACGACTAATATCGCTCACTTCGACCGTCGTTAAAGTGCTTGAACGTATTTTATGGCGTCATATCTTGGAATTTCTCAAATTGAATAATGTTATCTCGAATAAACAGCATAGGGGACTTGCCGGCCGGTCTGTTGTTACTAATCTGCTATCGTGCCTTAATAAC
This sequence comes from Trileptium ribeirensis, assembly GCA_030248225.1. Taxonomy (NCBI): domain Eukaryota; kingdom Metazoa; phylum Nematoda; class Enoplea; order Enoplida; family Thoracostomopsidae; genus Trileptium; species Trileptium ribeirensis. The sequence goes on from JASANE010010593.1 coordinate 79,627, forward strand.
TGGACAATGACCTATGATGCACGATCTGATACTGGCATCGATAGTGTACTTGAATTTTAAAAAAGCGTTCGATTCGGTACCATTTGAAAGGCTACTTATTAAGATGGAGCACTGTGGTATTCGAGGCAAGTTACTAAAATGGTTTCGCGGCTTTTTTTACATATCGCCGCCAGCGGGTTGTCATGGGGGGAATCGAAACCGAATGGAAAACAGTGCGTAGTGGAATTCCAAAAAGTACAATAAGTAGCCCTAATTGTTTCATACTGTATGTAAATCACATTTGTGACTACATAACGTCTAATGATGTTCTCTTCGTTGATGACATAAAGCTTTATCGTGAAATCAGTTCCTAGCTTGATTGTGCCTTGCTACAAGCAGACCAGGATGCAGTTGCGGCATGGTGTAAAACATGGTTGTTACAGCTAAAGCCAGCCAAGTGTACGTTACTTAGAATTCGAGAACAGAGAGCTCCCATGGTGTATAAACTGCCGGGTAGAACAATCCTTCAATTTGAGTCTGTTCGTGATTTGGACATCGTAATTACCAATGACTTACGTTTCAACAAACATTACGATCACTTGGAGTCTCGTGCTAACCGATGCATTGGCTTGATGCAACGTACGCTAGTGTCGCGAAATTCAGATGTTGCCGTACCTCTATACAAAGGATTGGTCAGACCCATACTGGAATTCGGTGCTGTCGTATGCTCGCCACAATATAACAACGGCATTGACCGCCTTGAGAAAATACAACGCCGCTTCCTTCGTACATCGACCGGCAGCACGGATGAAGATATAATGTCATCATTGAAATATCACCGAGATACGATAGACCTTGTCAATACTTATAAAATCCTCAACAGAGAAACACTCCTTGAGCCTGACGAGTTATTCACGCGGCCTAGACGAAACCTGCGGAGCCATGAAATGAAGCCGTTTCGCCCCGCTGTACGAACGAATGTTCGGAGTCAGTTTTTCACTTGTCGAGTCATAGATTCGTGGAACAAACTTGACAGCACTACCGCGCTATCCGATAATTTGGACAAGTTCAAACGTAGATTGGGGTGGTGCGACAAATGCCAAGCTAAAGGAAATCACCTCTAAACCCTCTTAAGGTACGATTCATTTACATAAATGTACGGGTCTAGTCGTCCGGAAGGCTACATACGAACCTCAAAAGAGGAAAAGTAATTAATACTTAACCTAATACTAACTTATCAAATAACTATTTACAATAATAGTGTGCTGAAAATTTGAGTTAAGAAAAAAGCACGGCTTGGCTAGTAGCAAACCCATCGAGGCAGCTGAACTGAGGAGTGGCAGAAATAACTTAATTAGATAAACCTGAGGCGCAAATATCAAATGTGGTCGCCAACTATCGTTGCAAGAATAAGCTGCGATACTACGAATTCGTATTTTGTGTACGCGTTGTTAACTTTTAAATAAACATTCTAACATCGCCTTTATTGGGCTTTTATTGGAATCTTTAATAGAGCAAATCGACTTAGCCACGCTGCAGCGCGAATTGAAAAGCCTCGGAAGTTGAGATAAGATACGCGAGCCAAAAAACGATTGTAGCTATTATTTCCGCCGGCATTCTACTGGCCACGTGTACGGACACCACAACTTCGAGTGACGAATCCCCTCCCATTTTTAATCCCGATAGCCGTCAAAATAGAAATATCCTCCAGCCACTACACCTTTGAAAACAAGAAAAAATAACATACACTTCGTTCATGATTTGTGCCAAAATTTCAGAGTGGAGGACTAGCTAAATATTTAAATGCTATTTATTACGTTAGAACCTTAAATCTCATATCGGTAGCTGCTTATTTAATATATTTTTAGGTTAGAACCTTTACATCTCATATCGGATCGTAACTCTTGACACGAAGCGCTAACCATACGTCCACACATTTGGACGGCAGTGTCGGCACCAAACCCTATTAACGCTGGAGGCGCCGAACCCGCATTAACACTGAATGCGCCGCACACCCTCCTGTTCCGCCGATTGGCTCACCCTCCTCCCCTATGAAGCAGAAGTCCGACCGCTATCGAGGCCTAGTTAACCATCATGGGACCTCGCGCCTTGAGCTCGTATAGGTTTACTCCACAGTTGGTCTCACAAAAGGATGATTAAGAGCAACTAAATATATTTAGTTCACACATGGGCGAGGTTTGCAGTCCCAGGGTTTGCGTAGCGGGTGCTTCAGAGGAGAAAGCACTTCTACTTCCCCAGGGAGGATGAACGGAAAAAGGACATAAGACCGGCTTTCGCAGTTTTTGCGCTCAAATTTTTCTTAATCAATTTCCACCGATTTTTACCAACTTTTCCACTATTTCAGTCAAGTTTTCAGCCTTAATTGCCAGTTCCCCTAATTTTCGCCTATTTTCTCTAAATCATCCTCCAATATTCGCCCTTCTTGCAAAAGTTTTTAGAGGCATTGCCTAGCCCCACGAAAAGCAAGTTTACTTCTAAGGTCCGGGGAAGCGAGAACCCGACGCCCATCTCCCAGGGGGAAATTCTCTTTTCTCTATGAGCATGTATAATTAATATGGCAATTATGAATGATAAATACACAACTTTCAGATGTCTCCCGGAGATGTCGAAACAGCGGTTTGAGAATTTGTGGCTGGAGTTGATAGCAACACCAAGATTACACTGGCAATCCGCTTGTATTAGGTGGTTATTTAAAGAAACTATAGGTCATTAAATGTGCACGATGTCCGGGATTCAGCGGAGTCGCCGGGTCCCGGAAGAGGGCTAGGCGTTCGGCCTCACATGAGGATCAGATGATTGCCGCAGAGAGCACGTGGGAGACAGCGGCGATTCGGTTTGTATCTTCGATCAAAGGGAGGGGTGGGTCGAACAACCTATAAGGAGAATTGGTGGAGAGCACGATGGAGGGTCAGACGCCTCAGGGGAAATAATTCGCCTTGCCCCACTCATGTGAGCACGTATTTTGGAGATAGCCATTGAATACCAGAGTGACAAATCATGGCATTTTGTATCGTTCACCGAGAGACTATATACGGCAACAGTCGGATAAGCTGTCCAAATCACAACGGAAGCAATCAAAACCAATGTTAGATTTGACATAGTTTTCGAAACGAAGCACCATCATATCCTAGATAGCTGGTCGGTACTCACAGTGTCGCATGAGCGTGTAGTAATTGGTTCGGAATTTAGTCGGACTATGAAGCCACATTTAAATTATTTTACGCAAAAACTGCCAAAACGTCATGCCATTGCATAGTTTGGTTACCTGTGAGTAGTCTGGAATGGCTCACATTTGAGCCATTGGCACGAATAAAGCTGCATCGCAATCTTGCGTGATAATCCTACATGGCTGATTTCCAAGGGGAGATAGCGTTTGCGGAGAGGAGAATGAGGAGATCGTCGCCAGGACAACCAGCCGTCGGCGCTGAGGATTTCAGGAAAGATGAAATTTTAAAATTTATAGAACTTTAATTTAACCAATTTCATAAACACACATCGTCACCAATTTTCGAATAAAATTTGCCAATTTTCCCCCATTTTTCCGATTCCGCTTATTTTTCTATACTTTTTGCATATTTTTGCCAAAGTTACAAAAGGTGTTGCGCACATAGTGTTGGGAGGGCTATGCCGAGCAAGAGGGGCTCAGGCTGCCTAAAGTATTCCTACAAATGCATAGAATAACAGACCCACAAATAGCAAAAGGCACACCTAGGATACTAAGTCTTTGCAGCGAAATAGAACAATAATTTATGTTTCTTTTCTATAAAGCAGTCGAATTGGTATAAAAATTGCGTATTTTTGTGGAAAAATCGAACCTGATAAAGCAACTATCCGGTGCCGTTAATTAGGATCAACGCTACGCGTACAGCTCGAACCAACTGGTGTCAAGATATATTCCGAGGTTCTAGGGATATGCTACGACTCTAATAATTTCTAGATAACCGATAATTCGTGCACATCGGAATTTTACTAATATTATTACATTTGTTAAAATAACGAAATATTCCAAAACAAACTACGGAAGAAGAATCATAACAAACAATACCGGGTCGTTTGTTCACCAATTTTATGTGACTATGCACCTGTTTAGGTCATGCCAAACTATTCCTGCCCGAGATCCATATTTTGTAAATCTTCATTATACGAACCCAATTCCGCAAATTACAAGGGTATAAATTAAAAAAAGTTTGTCTAACAAAGTGTATACTCTGATGCGACGCCAAATTTACCACAAGCATCTTGTCCCGTTCGGTTATTCGCCCGGTTCTAGGACACTAAATACAAAATACAAAGTAAATAATAAAAAAAGATTTAGTAAACCAACCAGTAATTTTGTAACCGTTCATCTGATGTTCAAAAAATCATTCCAATACACTAGTAGGCTTACCTCGACACTCCACGAAGCTAATACACTCTATATATTTATACTGCAGTAATGACAAAATACACCTTATAATTCGGTACGACAAATTCCGACTGACGTGATAAAATCGAATTCTTGTTGATGAGTTGAAACCTAGAAAATCTTAATTGAATGGAATTTAGGAGTTTTAAGGAAAGGTAGATATGGTGTTGAAGGATTTAAAAAAAATGAAAATGAGAAAATTTTAAAGTGAAAAATCCATATACCATTAGCTCCATAACGCGAACAAATGCACGACCCGCGTCGCTTTATCACTGAATCATAGCGTGTAAAATAAGACACAACAATTTGATTTATTTAGTTAGCTACACAATATATTAACACATAAAATTTCATGAAAAATTGTGTATGAGTAGGGGTTTATAGGACAGTGCAGGCTACTGCGTCGGCCCGCCACACTGGGGGGGCTATCCACATGAATGGGATTTACTGCCCCCGAACGTGCTTGCCCGCCCCGTCCACAAGGAAGTATAGAAGAAAAGACGGCCCATGTCAACTTTAGGGGCCGGACGTTATAACGTTAGGCAAAAGAACAGCTCAAAGCGGGTGGTTCGGGGGCGAAAGCCCCGACTTAGCCTTAGGCTTAATATGTCGAGAACGGCATGGCATGCATTATACTTCGAAAGTTGATATGGCCGAAAACCCAAAATTATGGGGAAATAATGCATTTGGAAAAAAGGGCAGTATTTTATATGGGAATTGGATGACGAGAGGATGCTGTATAGGGTATAATTTAAAGAAATTAAATTGTGGAATTTTAGAAAAAAGCTGAAAGACGGAAGGGTAGTAAAGATAAGGGGTAAGAGGTGTGAAAGAGTAGGGAAGAAAAGGAATGTATTTTGGGATAATGAAAAGTAATTTGGGAAGCTTTGGAGAAGTTTGGGGGAAGATGGGTATAAGTGAACGAGGGTAGAGTTACTAAGAATAAAGTAAATGAAGTTTAGCTGTTTAATCACTAAGCTAGGCAAGTAAGAAAAATTGATATAAGTGTCATGGGTTCGCTAATGTGGGGTTTTACTAGGCTACAGGGGGAATCCCGGTCCAAACCTGCCCCAAAATCTCAAAGATTTCTCAAAACCATGGGTTTTTCACTTTTTCCTATATTATCCGCTTTTTGCCTTCGGTGTCTTTGTTCTCCCTTTTGTTTTCTGGTTTTCTTTTCTTTTGGTTCTAATTTGCATAAATTGCATCAATTTATGCAATTAGCTAATGTACAGTTAGCTTCTTCTTTTTGTGTTTCCGTAGTTGAAAAAGCTTAACTAGAGTTAGGTTGTGTCGGAGAGTTTGACTTCCGCTTTCTAAGTTTTATGTTTTATAGCGTAAACAACTACGCTCGAGAACATCATTCCGGCTCTTGTATTATTTGTGCGTGAAAGAATTACGCTTGTTATGTATTGATATTTTATAATTATTTTTCAAGCTTGCTTGCTCACATAGCTACTCCAGTTAGTAGGTCGCTCAGTTTAAATTGGTTCTTGGTTCTTCTAGGAAGATAGTTCCTTTTGTCAGGGGTTTAGTAAGCTACCAAGGGGTCCCGGGGCTTAAAACCCAATTTTTATCTTTTTTCTCTATTATATGGGTCCCTCAATTTTGTTTAATTTCAAAATTTAAAATTTTATAAATTTCATTTAATTCCTAGCCCTAATTTGCATAAAAACTCACTCTTGTTTTTCTTATTAGCTAGGTCTATTTAGGTTTAATTTTCTTTTGTTTTCTGTTGGTGTTTGAGCTTCAGAGAGTCTGCGGCAAAGTCTGCAGTGTTGATTTAGCTTCCTTTTATCACTGGTTGTATGTTTTATTTGGCTTAGATAGCTAGTTTGGCGATATAGCTTCCGTTGTTATATGGCTTATTGGTTTAGCTGTTTGTGTTAGACGTGCAGAGGAGCGATACGTTTTCTTGCATATCGGGCATTTTATATTGTTGTTCTACTAAAAATGCGTTTATACTCGGCCCTTAGCCCAGTGAACCGGTAATTCGGAAATCAGGAAATGCCTAAACTCTGGTTTCCTTATCGATAGATTCTTACGCAACTGGTCGTCTCTATTGGAGCGCAAAGAACGCGCGATAATTACGGTTGTGGCAGCGATAGACTATGGTGAATCGAGTTCTAGTCTTACTTTTTGAAGATTCCTGGAGCTGTACGAAATATTGGTACTCCTGAGCCGCGACACAAATAAATAACCATAATCTCTTATTATATGCTTAGTAATAGTAATTTCCCAAGAAAATCGTGAACAAGTGGCTATAAGACTTAGTAGTGGCGGTATGCTAATAGCAACATACTATTCTTAGTAATATTTTAAACACCTCGGCCCCGGCGCGTCGAGTGAGATATTACAGCGCGAGAGTACCGGTGGGATCCGAAGCAATTCGTAGTACTGCTCGTGAAACCGGCAGTGTCCAGTGTCGGTGAATCGAGTAGTATTGTTCTTGAGAAGACCGTGCGAGTGAGGGGCGTGGAAAAAGATAACCCTTCGAGTGACCGTAGATCCCATTTAGTATTATTCCTGGACCGGTGTCCATCGGGCAGGAATCTCCCCATACGATTCCCCGTTCGGCAGGACGTATGCAGTGAGAAACTTCAACTGCATAGTAGTCGACCGCTACTGTACAGTTTTAATAACGTGGTTCGAGAGCCGTCCGGTGTCGGCCTGTTTATCGTAACTGGTACTATTAGTATAAATCTAAGACCTAGGTTGAGGTATTCAGGTAATCGTATGGTGGAAACCGTCTAGTGTCATTGTGTCAACCCACAAGGGCTTTAATAAAGTAACAAATAACCTAAATTTCAATCACTGTCGCTCGAGTATAACCGTTAAACAATAGCTGCGATAACTTAGGGTTAAGGACTAGGCCAATACTTGCCAGTTTTAGATAAACTTAAGAACCAAAGTACTAGATAGTGATCGTCAGGGTTATCGAAATCAGTGACCGAAGTGCGTAGTGGAAGTGAAACGTCAGACTGTGCAAGTTTAGTATCAGACTGTGCAAAAGAGTCCGGTGAAGTACTAGCGTGTGCTGAAAATAATCTGGTACTAAAGAAGGTACCGCCGTTTTGGTTACGAGAGTTCAATTAACGGTACTGAAAAACTAATGCGAATTTTATGTGAGCAAAAATACGGTACAAAACAACAGTACCGAGGCTTTTCGAAACGAGCACCGAGGAAAGTACGTATTTGGAGACAGTTATCAAACAAAGTACCAAAAGTGATCGACGGTGTTATCAGTGCATAACGTTTTGTCGTTTCGTAACAACCATTCTATATTCGTGTCTGTTGCCTAACTATCTGGAACTCGAGCAAAAGAGCCGAGCAAGGATCACGCCGCAACGCGAAATATAGGACACTAGAATCGCTCACGAAAGAAAGACTCCCACCGGCATTCTACTGGCCACACCTCGAACCATACAATCCTTCGGTGACGAATCCCGTCCTCTTTTTAATTCCGATAGCCGACATAAGGAAAAATCCCCATTCAACCCCTACCCCCAAGAAAAACAACCTAATATAACACATAGATTCATAAGTTTTATACGTGCGTTTATGGTTTTTATGTCACTGATTGTGTCCAGAGCTTCAATAGTAAAGAATTATGCGTAGTTGCGGTGTTCGAACAAAACTATTATAAATTGTAGAATTGTGCTTTTTGGTCATAGAATTAACGTTCATGGCTCAAGTGAATTCACACATAGGTACTCTAAAAAGTAATTAGTCATAATTTAGTAATAATATTTGTCTCAAGTAAAACCATATGGTTGAATAAAAGGTATTAATCTTATACGAATTAGCTGAATATTAGTTAATAATATTTAAAATTTCGGCCCTAAAGCGTTGAGTGAGAAGTACCAGGGAGAGAAGATTACTAGGTCCAGGGTAGTAGCTTATCGCGTTAACTGTGGCAAACATTCTAACTGGAGCGACTTATCACGTTTTGCTAATCTTGAGTAGACCAGGTTAGTAAGGGGCGTGGAGTAGGTTACCCATCGAGCCACTGTATTCCCAATTACCAACTCGATCAGCCGTCCAGGGATCGAGGCTTTTAAGAAATTAACTGGATAGTAACTCGCCATTACTAGACAGTTTTTATAGGTTCGTTAGCCGTCCGGGGACAGCTAATACATAAGGGGTTGTATTTGTGTAAATCTAAGAAATTAGGTTCAGGTATTTAAATAACCCTGCAGTGGTCAGTTGTCCAGGGGCCAACTGTATGTCAAGAGCGGTAGTAAAGTATCAACTATATAATTCAACGCTTAACCACTGCTATCTAAATAATACGGTATGTCAGCCGTCCGGGAGCATCCGATTAAATAAGGTCGATACGTATTTCGCCCAAACGGCAGTGTCACTTTTCACAAGATGGGTTAAAGGCATGCAAGTTATTATCCTTAATTTTGTTTAATAAAGATTTTTGTTGTTGTTGTTACTACTTAGCGTAAATCTAAGGATCTAAGTTGAGGTATTTAGGTACTCGCACCTTTGTCAGCCGTCCGGAGGCGAATGGTGTCAACCTCAAAAGAGGATTAATAGAATTAGCGATACCTAAACCGTAACTAACAGGAAATCGATAAATTAGAGTCAAATGACTTGGAGTGTTGAGTGGCTTCTTCAGAAAAGAATTAGCTGAAACTATAGATGTTATAGTGGTGTAAGGAAATGAAATTACCAGTGACAAGTCAAGCCTAATCAATAGCTGTGCTAAAGAACTATGCCTTATTTGTATCTTAACAATTTAAATAAATATTACATTTACGGCTTTGGTGCTCACTTATTTAAAATCCGAGTGAATCGAGCTAATCCACACTGCCGCGCTAAGTTGAATCAGATCGTTGCTAAAGAATAGGCACACGCAAAAGAAGGCGACAACTTAGTTCCCGCCGGCATACTACTGGCCACACCTCTAACCGCACAGCTTATGGTGACGAAGCCGTCCCCATTTAATATCCGATAGCCTCCGTAAGAAAATTCCATTCAACCCCTACCCCCATCGAAACAGCACAAAATAACACCTGAGCGTCGGGGATCCGGTAGGCTACCAAGGGTTCGCGGGGTCCAAAAACTCTATTTCCCGCCTTCCCAACCAAAATTTTGGGTTTTACATTAATTCCTATATTTATTGTACCCTTCCCTTTTTGTTTTTACTTTCTGCTTTCACTTTCCTAATTTGCATAAATTCGCTTAAATTGGGGTGTTAGTTAGGGTAATATTATTTTAGTTTTAATCTTAACTAGAGTCTTATGGTTGCTTGGAGTGTTCAGTTGGATTTGATTATTGTCTAACAGTTTATAATTCTGTTTATTATCTTTTTGTTTTAATAGCGTAGGGATGAATTCGCCATTCGTACATCAGACACTTACGTGGAACTTAACAGTTGTGCGTTGATGTTATTGGAATTGTGCTTTTTAGCTTATATTAATATTCCGTGAGCGGTTTCTATAGTTATTTGGCTCATAATTATAGTTCGCTACGGGTTTCACGAGGTTTAAACGCAAAGAATTGCGTGAGAGCAGGTGTTATCAAAGTTTATGTTGCCACAAGTACTACGGGAATTGGAGGATTATCTTAGTCTCAAAGAACGGAGTCCAGTATCAGCAGGACTCTACAAATAAGTATCTTAAATCCAATATATTACATAATTTAATATTATTTTCCTTTGTAAAAGAAACACTGACCTCATTGGCAATAATGTCTAATAGTAGCGACACCGTATTAGATAAATTAATAGCACTAATTTAAAAGATCGACCTCAAGTATCGAGTGAGTACAGCCAGGGAAAGTAGTAGCAGATGGGTCCAGTGTTTAGACGTATGACTTGTTGGGAGCGACTCAGCAGGAAGTGCTATCCTTGAGTAGATCGGGCGAGTAAGGGGTGTGGATTCGAATAACCACCCCGATCCGATTTTATTTTTATTATATTTTAATGATATAGACAATTGGGTTTCTGGGGCAATTAAGGAAATTTGCAGACGATTCTAAATTATTTCGTCGATTGAATGCTCGTAATTCACTAACAAACTTCGATGTAATAGACCTACAACAAGATATTGATGCATTTTCAACATGGGCCAAGATGTGTTTTATGTCTTTCAATGCTCATAAATCGGTGTGTCTCCACTTCGGTTGGAATAATCCATGTAATGTCTACAAACTTGGCAATGAATATACCAAATGCAGAAAAAGTAAAAGATTTAGACGTGATAATATCAGCTAAGTTGAAGTCTTCTAACCGCTGCTCCGATGTTGTGCGACGCGCAGAATTGTATTGTACTGTATCCGTCGGTCCTTTAAATTCGTCAGCAAAAACATATTTCTCATGTTCGATCATGCCTCGAATACGCATCAAGTGCATGGTGTCCTAACTACCAAAGAGACAATAAATTGATTGAACGTATTCCACATCGCGCCACTACGTTCGTCCTAGCTCTGGCCGATACAACGTTTGAAAATCATCTTCGTTCGCTTTGTCTACAAACGTTGGCTACTCGACGTCGTCGTGCAAACAATATTTTACTTTACAATGCCAATCATAGCAGAGTTGATTTTCCGTCCTCAGTTGGTTCGAATTCATCACAGATGATACATGTCGCGGTTACATCTATAAGTTGCGGCCTCGCCTACACCTTCGCCTGGATTGCAGTCGTTATTCATTCGACTATTGTGTTATAAATGACTGGAACAATTTACGTACCATTACGTACCATTTGACCTCCGAATGGTACGAGAGCGTGGCAAATGATCCAGTTTGATGAGTCGATCAACATGTTCACTTCGGAGGGAAGAAATGCCCCGCCTGGGCGCGGAGCAGCATTGGGATTGAAACAAAATAATGATACATTAAGCAGGCAAAACATTCGCTGAATGGAGCCTACACTTGAACGATGACAGTGATGGTGAGTTAACCACGGAAAGGGGAAGGGAATTCCATAGCCGCACTGTACGATGAGTGAAGAAGTACTTCCTGACGTCCAGACGAGGAATATCTCTGGTCTCGAGTTTCAAATTATGTCCTCTAGTTCCGCCGTAACTGCGTACAAAATATTTGGACTCATCCATGGCAACCATGCCAAGTGTCATTTTGTAGAGCAGAATTAAGTCACTTCGAATACGACGAGAATGAAGAGTTTGAAGGCCAAGGTATTCGAGACGAGCATCATAGCTCCAATGTCTGATCGAAGGAATTAGTTTCGTGGCTAGTCGCTGAACCTTTTCAATCAAAACAACATCGCGTTCATAGTGTGGACACCACACGTTGACAGCATATTCTACATGGGGACGAATCAAGGAGCGATACAGTTGAAGCCACACAAATTTCGACAAATAGTTCATTGTTCTCTTCAGCAGAAAGATCACCCGACGCGCCTTAGCAGCTACAGAGGCACAGTGAGTAGAAAATCTCAATTATCGGTGACAATGATGTCGAGATCCTTTTCCCTGTCAGTGACATTTAGAAGGTTGTCCTTCAGAGAATATGCAGCACAATGGTTATTAATCCCACAAAGCATAACTTTGCACTTGTCTTCGTTGGGCATCAAACTCCATTCAATGCAATATTGAGATAAACTGTCTAGATCAAGCTGAACGGAATCAAAATCTAACTCAGGGTTGTAGCGTAGCACACGTCGGGCAAATCTAAGATCGTCGGCGTATTTAAATACTCCACAAAGCATGTATTCATCGATATCATTAATGAACAGCAAGAAAAGAAGCGGCCCCAGGACAGATCCCTGAGGCATGCCACTAGTGACAGGGGACCATTCTGAAGACTCGCCGTTGACTGAAACTATCTGCCGTCTGTTAGTAAGATAACTCACAAACCACTGAAGTAACGCACCATCGACGCCATACGTTTGAAGTTTGTAGATTAAAGCACTGATATTTACCTTGTCGAAGGCTTTTTTGAAATCGACGTACACAACGTCGACCCAGTCATTTTGACCAGCACATTTAGTAGCAAAGTTGAGGAAATCAAGTAACTGGGTAGTGGTGGAACGTTTAGACCTAAAGCCGTGCTGAGTATCATAGATCAGTTCGTTTTCTGACATAAAATCGTATAAACTGTCCCTAACAATCGATTCAAGTACTTTACTCACTGACGACGTAAGGCTGATTGGGCGATAGTTGCAACATTCGTTTCGTTCGCCACTCTTTGAAAATTGGGACAACATTTGCATCTCGCCACTGAGATGCAAAGGTTCCAGATTGTAGAGATAGTTGGAAGAGTTTCGCCAGCGGTTCAGCAATGACTTCCCTACAATTCAGAAGGAAGTTGTTTGAAACATCATCGATACCTGGTGCCGCACCTGGTTTGAGTTTACTTAATTTATTTACAACGCGCTCACGGTTAATATCTATAGTGTTCAATCGATTGTTAGTGCGATAGGTTGCCTGAGGTGCAGTAAATTCGTGGTTATTGAACACCGAAATGAAATAATCGTTGAATATTTGGCAGTCCTCTGAAGGGCTAGTTGAAACTGTATTGTCCATACGTAACATTGGTCCAACTACTGGACGCACTGTTGAACGTTTAAGCGCATAATTAAATAAAGATTTATGATCAGTATCGATATTGGCGGCTAGCTTTCTTTCAAAACGACGAATAGACTCATTTGCTAAGTTATCTGCAATGTGTTTCTTTGCTTCGAAACCTAGCCATGCCGCCATTGAGTTGGAACGTTTGTACCGTTTGAAAGCATGTTTACGTTTCATAGCCGTCCAACATGATATATCAGCCCATACAGGTTTACGAAGTATTTTGCACGCTCCGGTGGTAGGAGCTCCGTCAGTGTAGCGATATTCATGTCACGTCTTCATGGATCGGGATGCATTCCTGAACTGTAGTCTGCGCCGCTCTGATATCCTATTCCAGGCACTAGCGAATCGAAAACCGGTTTCAATACAACATGGTTTCTCCAATCGGTCACCGCAATGTCCTCGGAGAGAGCGGATATCGTCGGGTCAAATGTGACTTCAAAAGATGATCATTCACCGCCAACAAACCAGGCTCTGATTAATACTTTTTAATTTAACCTTATTGATATGACCAGGTTCCGGTTCCGGCTAATTTCTGTTCCGGTTCGCCAGTTTAAGGCCTAATGACGCAAACTAATGTTTTATGTTCATCGTTGCTTGGTTTCTACTTACGTATAAAAATTTACGTTCGACTAGAGTTTACTATGCGAAAATAGTGCTGCTGTAGGTCGTATATGCCCTTAGGTGGTAATGGCGTTACCCCCGAGGTGTTTGACATCCATGGCAAGCGTCCCAACCCCACCATATGGCGCGGAAGGATACATCTGTACTGCCGGTACCGTAAAATTTCGTAAAAATTGGCAAAAATTAGGGAACCATTTCGCAAGACGGAGGAATTAAGCAAAAATGCAGAAATTTGGAGAAAATTGTAGACTTTTAAATTCGACATTCTTCAGCTGCCACTCTTCATCTTGCCGGTATTATCGCGGGGACACGTCGCAGGCATTTTCCGCCTCACTCCCTCCGAGAGATTTATGGCACGCCTGGTTGGTCATAAACATGACCAACATACCCATTTATTTGGACCACCAAATAGAGACTCCCAAAATTCTTGATCCACCAGCGCACACTCCGCCCATGCTCTTGGACGACTAGAATTGCACCCCGCTCATTTTAATTGACTACTAAATTCAGACACGGTCTGATTTTTGGAGCACTACTTCAGACCTTGGGGTCCTGGGAGGTCTGAATTAGGGGTCCAGGAACCAGGGGTCTAAATTAATAGGCCACGAGCCTGTGGGTCTAAAATTAGTTGTAAAATTAGTAATCTAAAATCATATGCGGGGTGAAAATTTTGTGGTCTAACAACATGGGCGGTGTGCAAGACAGTGGCTAAAGGATCTGAAGGTTTGGATTTGGTGGCCCAGGAAAAATGGTGAAGTGTAAGTCGGTCGTCCAAGCACCTGGGGTCCTGGTTTGATGGTTCAAGCACATGGGTGGGGTAGTCATCTTTATGACCCACAAAATAGGTCTTAAATCTGGATGGGGTAAGACCCAAAGCAACCTCGACGTATCGCTGGCTATAACATACAGCTGAGGAGGGTCACGCTCATCAGCTGAGTTGGCTATGATCGATTTATGGCATCATCATATTTTAATAGTAATTTTTCATTGTGTTATAGGGATACTTTGTATATTTATCATGTACATGTAATAAATTACTGTATGAGCGGTAACCATGACACAACAAATAAAACCGTTTTTGATCGGTGTTGCTGGTGGTACGGCGTCTGGCAAAAGTACGGTATGTGGAAAGATAATGGAACGTTTAGGCTCGGACTATAAGCGGCAGGTATTTATTTTGTTTTTACGAACCATTATTAAAACAAATTGGTCTTTATAATTAGTTTAATGTTATCTTTGATAATGATAAAGTACTTGTTTTACACTCAAGATTTTAATGTATATATATGCACCACGAATATATGCATTTCACTGCAGAATGACAGCATAAAGGTGTTTCGAGGCTTATTAAGGATATAAAAATGTGCGGGGGAATCTGATTGGCTAGTGAAATTCAACTCCTGTGGGTTAATCGCCCTCAATTTGTGGAAATCATTATCAAAACTACAAGACCCATTTTTTTCCTATAACCAACAAATAGGTGGGAATTGATGAAATAATTTTAAATGACATGATAAAGATGAATCATAAGTTTGAGTATATTTTTTCATCCGGTAAATCTTTAGTTCTTGCCGTACTGGGCGCATACCATTTTAAAACTTTTTTCTTTCATCGCACAGGTATAGGCATAATATAGACGCATTGCAGCCGTACACCTGTACTTGTAAACATCAAAGTAGAAAATTTTAGCAATTGTAATTGCCAAAATTTAGTATTTAGCGCCATTGAGGGCGCTACAGGAGCCGCGACATACCCTGTATACGTATAAACAAAGAAACAAAATATATACTTCAAACTGTGAAATAAACAAAAAGTACACGCATCATTCCCAACAAGCAAGAACTTTAGTTATTTGCTTTTTATATTTTACTGTACATAATTTGATAAGACTAGGTTCCGGCAAAAGTTTAAATTTCTTGTTACTCACTGATACGCGTGTAGATATGTATGTATGCGTGTCTATGACAGATAGGTCGAAAGTTTAATAGATCTTTTATTGTATCTGTCAGGCATAACTCATTGTCGAGTGGATGGAGGCCCGAATATAGTTCGTCAACCAAAATATCAAGCCAGAAATATGGATTTTTCAAATTTCGGCATGTTTTATGGTTTCAACGAGTTCAGGGTTCCAGAGGTTTTACTGTAGTATATACATAAATCACAGCCTGTTGCAGATGATGAGTCAAAATGATAACTTATGGCGGTCCACGGTCGTTTTGTTTCACCCACGCATGCGAGGTACTAGTTGTATTGGTTAACGTGCAAACCGGAGCTTATAAAATGAACCGCGCGATAGTTTGCGACATCAATTACTTAGGCAGTTAAAGATTGTAACTGTCCTTTATGTACAGTTTTTAAAAGAGTACGAACGTTCATCTACTCCTATCCTTAAAAGTACATGCAATACTTTATGTACGCTATGTCGGTCTAAAATTGTAGCTATAAATACGTTTCAATTCTATATGCTGCCAAGAGGTTTTTAAGCACCACACAAATTTTACTTAAACCGCATATTGAAAACTGCATTATCTCTTAAATATTTCTCGTATTTTAAATTTGTACTTAACATTATGTTTATGCGAACACTGAAAAGTTTCGCATGTCTGGAGTTTTAAGTTTTAAAAGGGTTTTGGTACAAGCTAAACAGATGACTTTTAATGATCAAGTTAAGCGTTTCATGGCGGCTTTATGCTGTACGTGACCAAGTCAAAGCTCAAGGCAAGGCATGAATAGCGTAACCAATTTCATGTCAATTCTGCAAAAAATGTCTGAATTTGTGCTTTTATAGCATTGGTAAACAATAATGAAATGCCTCAGCGATGTTAAAAGTTTTTAGATAGAATACATATGAAATCGTACGAGCAATTTTTCCTATCCGCTAAGTGTCGACTATGCCACGCAACAGAGAGTTTTAATAAACTTTCTCTACCGTTCACATCATTTTATAAAGACTTGGTTATCTATAGTTAGCCGCAGACCTGTGTTGTAGGACAATTACGAGTTGTAAATATAGAATACGTCATGGTGAGACGAGATATGTGAATTCTGAGTGTTAACGATGAATTCCTACTTGTGATTTGTTAAAATTAATTTGTGACTGTCAGTTTGTGGATTGTTTATTGTATCATTCATAGCTTTTGATTTGAAACGTCTTATTATATCGCGAAATAGCTCAAACGAAAGCTTGAAGCATATTTGTGAGGTGTCCGGTGCTTACTATCGTAATAGATTAATAGAGAAAACTAAAGAATATGACTGAGATTTTGAAATCTAATTGGTTACCTGTAATAATATTAGGATTAGTGTCTTTGTTATTAACGTCGTTGGTGGAATCGTTGAAACCTTCAAACCCCGAATTATCCATTGTGAAAATATATGTCTTTTTCGAATCTCGGGCTCCTTTTGCAATGCGAAAGAAGCTCTTTGTAGCTGTACCTATGCTGTAGGATTGGGGAAAATGGGTTTAAACGGGGGCCGAGAAGACCCGAAATATGTGCAAACATGAGAACAGTCATATCTCCATAAAAATTAAAAGTGTTTATACTGATACACTCAGAATTCAAAAGCTTAACCGGGACAAGTCTCAACATTTAATTTATTTTTACGGATGTAGCTTAACCGGGACAAGTCTCAACATTTAATTTATTTTTACGGATGTAGGCCACATCTTGATCGATATTACACGCAAGTAGTCTTGTTGGATATTCGTATGAATACGATAATGTCGGACATCAGACTTTGTATGCATTCATTACGTATTTGTGTAATTATTTCCTAGATGGCGTCTATATCATCCGACTCGTTCTACAGGGATCTAACCGAAAGCGAAATTACAAAAGCTAATCGCGGAGAGTATAACTTCGATCATCCTGATGCATTCGATTTCAAGGTACGCTAATTATGAGTAATTTTGCACAATATGACTGATTAGTCAACTACATAAGGATTTTTGTCTACTATTATTCCGAACTTCAACGATAATGGATGTTTTTCTTCTAATGTGGATGGCTTTACGTTTTTGGTAATTGAGGTCTGGGTGTAGTGAGTGAAATCAATAAAGCAAAGTAGTCCTAATAGCCGTGACAGTGGTGAAATTTGGCAATGTCCGTTATTGGGATTTTAGGTAACACGCATAACTCAACTTTGGCGCATAGCTCAACTTTGCATTGGTTCACTCGAAGGTTTATTTCAGCATCTTCTCCCCCAAAAAAGTGGGCCAAAATAACCCGAATCAGTCCGATAGGGGTCAAAATCACAGTTATTGTAAATCGACAACCGGAGTGTTAGAGTGAAAATACCGGCCTTTCAATGGACACGTGGGACCCAGAATACACGAAAATGGTAACAAATACACCAAAATGGTAATATCTTTCGAACCACTCGAGCTACAGACACGATAATTGATCGAAATTTCGACTATTTTGGATTAAACAAAATCTCGATCTTCTTCGATTTCACTTATTTTCGGCTGGAACAGTATTTAGGTATTTTCATCTCATTTGGCAGAGTATGTAGTTGCACGCGAGCACAATAATCAGATATATCTTCTCAACTATTTAGGTAACATGTCTAACATTCGGTGGCTCAATTTGTAATTTAATTCTCAATACAGCTGTGTACAACTCTGTATATTGCATATTCAACACTGAGAGTTCACCATCTTGGCGATAAACCAAACCCCTAGTTACTGTACATGCAGTAAACTTATTGTATTCTGAGATGAAATGATTTTGTAGCGTGTTGTGGGTAATAGAAGTATCTATTGTCTAGAATTGAAAGAACAAATCATCCAGATCCACGGTGGTTACAAATTCGCTAATCTTCAGCTCAGTCTTATTTCAAAATAATTAACAGCACAATAATTTTACTAAAATCAATAATGCATATATACTTTTGTTTGTTCTACAAACTGTCCAGTCTACGTAAGGTAGCTAATTAGTGTATTGTTGCCAGCACAATAGTCACTGTTATGTATTTTCACCGGCACAATGGTCACAGTTAATGCAACGACACACTCCTGAAGGTTGTTCGCTAGGTTGGTTGCGTGACCATACATATATTTGGTTGCTTGGCTTTAAATATCTTCAAATTGTAGTAATTCTTGTATGGCTTTGAAACTTAAATGTTTTACATTTTTGACTCGCTTTCTCTAAGACGTAAAATTTTTGTTAGTATGTACAGATTCCATACGATTACCTGCGGCAAACTTGTGTTGTTACCGTACATGGAACCGACTCCTTTTGATGACTGGGTTCCACTGAAACCTGACTATGGGTCATTTCACGAAACCATGTCATTTTAGTCCGGGGGGGCCCACATCGGCACTTTTTGGCCCATACCACCAGTCTTTTCGAAGGAAATTTAATGTCGCTGTAAGGTGTAGTAACAGCATGTCCGACGGTCATAATGAGGTATGGTGGACCTCTGTACCCCAAACATAGCAGGAACCAGAGGCCCTCAACCCGGTTTGGCCAAATGAAGCCAAAAACACATGTCCCAATATAAACGTTCGCCGTATCGCTAGCATGTGATACATATGTGTGTTTTTCATTTCACTGTGATCCATTGGTATTAGCTAATTTTTCAGGAAAAACTTGGGATTAAGCATCGACACTGAAGCTGACGTCAAGCTTCCGAAAATTTTTTTTCGTGACATGTAGCCCCCCGACCAAGTCAAATCTGGCAGCTTTCAGACGCTGGTAAATAACGTCAAAGTGCACTAGCGCCAAAAATGCTATATAACGGTAATCGTAATCAGTACAGGTGTTATTGAAAAAAAGAATATCAGCGTCTGTCCATGTGTTATTTCATTATGAGGTCGAAGGTCATAAAATGCCAAAAATGGGATATGCAAAATGTAGCTTCTCCCCGACCTGACCAAACTTAAATTTAAAAAAGCCAAATTTAGTATACAGTCTTATAATAGGCCGGATATAAACATAGTAAAGCCCCACTAGAATCGACCCATCTATTAAAAATTTTTAACGAAAATGTAGCCCCCCCCCGACCTGGCGTGTAGCCCCCCCCCCCCGACCGCATGTATAATAAAAGTAATCGAAGGTCGCAAGAATCATATTAGTATATAAGTTCATCATCATTGCACTATGATATGGGGCCGTGCTGTTAACTGGGCAGCTAGGGAACCATTCTGCCTGCCCGCACATCTATTACACGCATTGTCCTTGGTGTCATCACTTAAATGTGAGCTAGTCATAGATCAATTGTATTTGTTTTACACCAGCTTACATCTAGAATGTATAGGAGTAGCTAAAGTTTGGCGCGTTGCATGTTGTAGGAAGCTGTAGCCCCCACCCCCCACCACCACCCCCCCCCGACTTAACACCTATCGGGGTGCCAATTTTTACAAGGCCTAAGGATCTGCCTGAAATTTTTTCTCGGACGTCCCCGCTCATGGTTGGTTTGTGAACATAAAATGGTATCTGTAGGTGCTGTCTCCGTTGCGCTAGAAAAACTTCTGCGACAGGCTTGTTCTAATTTGGTCGATTTTTAACCCCAAGAATGCCCTAACAGCATCAATTTTAGGTCGCAAGTGCTCCAAATGGCTTGACGAGGACCATTTTGGTCCGACTTGCATAAAAACAGACCATGGTTCGCGTGTCACTCCGTCAACCTGCAGAATAATGACTTATTTCGGATTAAAATTTGACCCCAGTGGGGCCCTTTTCAACTCTTGTAGCAGGTTTCAGGTAGCTCGTTTTGCATAGAGACATTGATAATCGAAAAATTCAGGGTTTTTACATCGGAAGGGGTCTAGACACTGTACATTCGAAAACGTTTCATTTTGGCTTCAAAATGTGGTGTTTCAAAAGTACATGGTTTCGTCAAATGACCCCTATGACAAATGATAGGGCTTTCCAATTATGGGTTCGGTATTTTTCGCGGTTCAAAACTGCTTTTCTGGTACAAAATTTTCAGCGTACGGATAGGCTACAGCAAATGTGCAGAATTTAGGCGCGTTTTGCTGACCCATCCATAGCCTTTTGAAAATCGGGGGAATTTGGGGGCCCACAGATAACTATCAGTCGTATAAATATTTTCAGGGTATAAAACAGTATATAGTTTGTTTTTGTTTCCCGTGGCAAATGTAGAGTTATAGCCAGGCGGCAAGTAGCCGGCCGCCTCGACGCAGCATTTTGATAACCTCTTTTGTACGATTCCATAAATCAGTGATATTTGCATATACACCAATGTCGTTTAATCCTGCTTAATTTAATGCCGGACTGTTGACGATAACATGGCCAACATAATTTTCCATATGTCTACATGCAGTGCAAGCAGGGTTATTTTTCAGGTTTATTCTTTGGATATACGAGCCAAGGATCGGGATAATCGAGCCATGCCATCGTAGTTGTGCTAGTATCCTTCAGTATTGTGACCACTGAGCTTCAATATATTTTGAAAAGTACTGCAATAACAATACTCTGATTATTGTGTTATGTATGTTTCTTATGTTAAAAAACATCAGTTCTGGTCATACAATGGGAAATATATGTTTAGGTAGCACTCAAAATATATAACACGCAGGTACACGATATATAACCCGTGATCGAACTCCGGGCACCAGATGTCAATGCTTCATAGCTGTTCTCCTAATTGATATGTAGTTAAATAGTAAATAATTGCTTTTAGCTTGTGAAAGAAACAATTGAAGCTTTAAGATCAGGACGTCCAGTACGTTTACCTAAATATGATTTTATCAGACATTGTCGTCATGAGACCGAGTCAACAACAATACTTCCGGTCGAAGTTGTGCTTATTGAAGGCATTCTCATGTTCTACAATAAAGAAGTGCGTGAATTGTTCGAGTAAGTTGTTTAAAGTAAATGTTTCAATAGCTTTGAAGTGAGCGAGAAACGAGATGTAATTGTGTGTTGGGTGACAGATCGATATTATAAATATTATATTACTAGTATCAAGTTATTTTTGGCGTGGTGCAGATATAATTATGGCGAACGTTATTAGGGAAACAAGCATCTGCGCAGAAGTACGTTGAAATTTTTATACCGGAATGTTCTAGCTCCGTCATAATTATTGCCGTTGCTCGGAACCGAAATTCCAGTTATCATGATATGTGTGCTGTAAATATTACACGCAACCAGAACCTGGTTTTACAAATATATATCTATAAAAATAAATCACGGAAGAAATATCTGAACTATGGCTGAAATATGATGTGTATCGTCGTGATGTCCTCGATATTGAATAGACCCAAAAAGAAAATATAGTCAACGATTGCTTTATTTGTCGATCGGCGATTTAGCGGTCCGAACACCCAACAAATTTACCATTCACTGTGGATCTCTTTATAAAATGCTTCACACTCCGTGTACACTGCATACAATGATCGTAAAGTAAGATATTTAGCTTGGTTTGTCCTCGCGGCGAGTTACTATATATACGCTTATAGTGTTCTATAAAAATCCTGTGTAACATTGTTCATGAGCTTGAAAGAAAATTGCTAAAGGCTCTACCGTGTAAACAGATGTGTAGTCGGAGACAAACTGTAATAAGACTCCGTGCATTTAGCGATACTTGATATTGTATCGCTTATGTTCAGTTCTTTGTGGCAATAATTGGATCTGAAAATGTGTTATCGGGGATTATTAAAGCCCTCATTTCTAAGATACTAAAGAATGCAGCCGGAAACTATTATCTATAGCTGTGTTGGCGACAGGAGTTGTAGCGACATAAATAACACAGTTTTAGGACCTTGTCTTTATGTAGGCAGTCAAATAAGGAACATCTTTATCGATTTACAATTCAGTTGTGCAAAATTGTCTCTAAAATAATAATAATAAATTTCAGCATGAAAGTGTTTGTCGATATGGATCCCGACATTCGCCTCGCTCGTCGCGTCCTTACTGACATTGCTGAACGTGGCCGTGATTTGGAGAACATTTTGCATCAGTACATAAATTCGGTGAAGCCGGCTTTTGAGGTACCCAGCAAATTGATGTAACGGAACTAGGGATTTCTATAAATCAGATAACAATGTTCTATGATGGACTTGTGTACCAATCGAATAATCATTTTGTGTCTACTAGAGCAATGGGTCTGATAATATGTGTATAACACTGAGACAGAAAAGAGACATAGTTACATATACAAAATTTTAGCCGAGTTGCTTCCGGTTAGAGCGAACTATATTAATGCGCGAATCCAGCTTAGGTGCGTACACATGGTTGTTCTTTAGTCAAGTCAGTTCACGATCGTAAAAGCGATGAACGCGAACAAATCACGATTTTCCCTTATCTACGCTGACACGATTTGCGATGTAGCAACACGTAGTCGCCGTCCGCGGTCACTATTATGCTATTTAGCATCGCATTTTGCTGACTGTGTACAAGTGAAAATGCTATTACCAATCGAGGTATTTCTTGTATGCTACATTATACAAATAGACCGCGGTCATTGCTGTGTAATTCAGAACGTCATTTGATGAACGCGGACAAACGTGCGAAATTTACAATGTGCGCGAACGCAAATTCCGTTTGTACATCGCAGAGCCCATGTTCGCGTGTACAAAAATGAGAATACCAATGACAAATTTGTGAACGCGAATTTCTGCAAGAAGCAGTTTGTAATTTTGGCGAAGGAACAACCTTGCTGTACGCACCCAAAGTGGACTACGCATAATACTATTCCACGACATGTTTCCATTCTTTTGTTACTCAACAGGCTTTGTCAGAACAACAACAATAATATTCCAACAAAGTACACCACAGTGGAGTGCATTTTATTCATATGGTAAACAAATATTTACATTGTGCATCACAAGACATAAATTAATCCTTATATATATCTTTTATAGAGCATGTATTCTTATAATTTTCTCTTATGCCACATTGTAGTTTGTACTATGGATCTATCCCATACAATAAACATAGAATCTTATAGTTTAGACGTTGGCTATTGTGACGGACTTTGAAAGTTTAATTAAGTCTTTAGTAATAATCTGGCACTAAAGTTGCTACATAACTCCGGTATTGTGATAGTATTGTAAGGGCTACTTAAACATTTCGCACATATCAGCCATTATTATTAATATGAGACATTTGCAGCTGTTTTCTGCAAAGCTGCATGTGTTAATATGCTTCCTTACAGATATCACAGTTAATTATTTATATGTATAAATCAATCAGTGCAATTGCTAATAATTATGGCTTGAAATTTTGGCACTGAATTTTCCCCAGTTTAAAACCCTGCGCTGCTTTGAGAATAGAAAGGCGGTAAACGGTCATACGTTTTTCATAACGGACCAAATTCTTGTAGCCTTTGTTAATATACTTCAAAAATATGGTGCATATAAGAGATTTATGTAAAATATTTTAGTTTATTTTTCCATCTTTTCTAAAATAAATTTTATTTTCAAAACGGAGCTCAACTACTGCAACATAGTATAGTGTTATATAAATTTACATTTTGAGGAATTTTGCTTGCCTTCAAAAAAATATGCCGATGTTATTATTCCTCGCGGTGGTGACAACGAAGTTGCAATTGATCTTATTGTTCAACATATCCAGGATCTGTTATCCCGTTCGCCTCGTAATATGCCTTATGGCAATTCATATAACAATAGTAGCAGCCCGCCAGACAACTATGATTTGGTAATAGAATCTCAACTTATGTACGGAAGGCAAGTACTAAACGGTGGCGGACGTGTGCGGACCCGTTCTGAGGGTTCGAGTGTTGGCGGCAAACCACCAAAATTTCGACCGCATTAACCAAAATTTCGTCGTTTCGAATAACTGTGCATATTTTTATTGTGAAATATAATTCTTTATTGAACTATCATGACAGAACTTTATAGCTGGTTTATGAATCCGGCATTGTGAATGAAAAGCTACTCATTGTCTTATTGTGAATAATATAATAGACGATACACTCTAAAACTGAAGTTGGGTTAAAATTTATTTACGGAAACATTTAAATAAAACGGATATTTTTAGTTGAAATTGTTAAGATCCACAAATTTTCAAATTACTGGTTAATTGTGCTGTTATTCGACCAGCACTTAGGAAATTACTATGTGCATCAATAATGTTCCAAGACTCACAAATTTTCAATGTG
This sequence comes from Trileptium ribeirensis, assembly GCA_030248225.1. Taxonomy (NCBI): domain Eukaryota; kingdom Metazoa; phylum Nematoda; class Enoplea; order Enoplida; family Thoracostomopsidae; genus Trileptium; species Trileptium ribeirensis. The sequence goes on from JASANE010010593.1 coordinate 104,291, forward strand.
TGGGAATTTTCTATCCCCTCTTTAGTCTTAATTTGGAGGATCTTACAATGTATCAATGTCTATGAAGGTCGGTGTTATTTGGCTATTGCTTGTTAGATAAATATTTAAAGCCTTAGAATATTGGAGGCCTTTTGATGGTTTGAAATTTATAAAAAAAGAAATCGAAACATGATGACCTGATACGGTGTATCAGAAAATTCATAAAACAAACATATTATTATTAATATATAGTAGAGAACCTATTATAAAGCAGTAACTGTCAAAAAATGAATCTGGTGTTTCCATGATTTTAAACATAACAGCATTAAGTATATGCTTAGTGGTACAAAACTATATTTTTATGCATTTTTCACAGTGCGAATATGAAGTTTTGACTAATTAGAGATTAGCAGAATCGAAGTGTTTGAGAAGTGCAGACGACGGATTAATGAGAGTTCCGTATTTTTCTTTGCATTTCAACATAATAGTGTGTGCAGTTTCCATAGTTTGAGGTATCCATTTCTATACTCAAAAACATTTTGTATGGAGTCTTCTTGGTTAGTCTCCGATTGTGATTACTGAACAAAAAAGGCTTTATCATTTCGTCGCTAGCAACCCAGAAAACATTGTTTCTCTGACGGACAGGCTATGTGATTTCTAAGACACTATTTAAATACAGTACCCTCCAAAAATGACTCGCTCGCTCATGACTCGTTCGAGATCCGCTCGAAATAAATTTGTTCTAAAATAGAATTTACTATTAATTTTAATAGCTTCGAAATGCGACGATCGTAGATAATATTGTGCTGCCCATGTCAAAATCATAACAAATAGCTACAATATGAGGGTCAGCTGTGTATCGAATAACGATGTGGCTGTGTTGCTGCTTAGAGTACATTAAAGCTAAAAACGAAGTCCTGGTTCAGATTCTAAACGAAAAAACGTGTTTTTGGAGACCCGTGTTAATTTTTTAATCTTTGAATACATTAACATTTTATTTTACACAAGTGGGTACTACTTTTGTTACAAAAGTCTTGTTCGTATAAGGTTATAATAGTAGCGGATAAAATATTATTTCTTCCAACTATTTGCTTGATAAAGTTTATGCAGCTCCCAAAACAAGCTTTGCTACACGAAAAAACATGGTCGAAAAGCTTGTTAATTGCATCAAGAGCGTAGCCAGAAGCTTCTCCATGGAGTAGCACAAAATGTGCTGACGGGGGATACAGCTTAAAAGCAACTTTTACTCATAAACTTCGACATTACGTTTTTGTTACAATTCGGGGGGCACGGTGTGCACGCCCACCTGCCCCACTTGGCTATGTCCTTGAGTTGCATGTTTGAATTGGCACTTGTTTTTCCTATGTTGCGAGCGCTGTCCTGCTTGCAACAAATTTGTTCGTAGAATAATGATTAATAATTATATGGAATAAAATTTAATTTTTTTTGCAAATATTTGTCTAATTTTATGCACCTACATTATTGTATTTGTGTGACTTTATAATAAATATCATAGCCAGCTTTAGGGCCCCCGTGTCCGTTAATTTGGGAGTGGCTCCCCCAGGGTGACCTCAGATTTTTTGAATTTTAATTACCTCGAACAGACGAGTGTTTGAGTTTGTCCCCAGAAAAGAAGCACTGAGTTCTTGAATTTTTGCTAACTTTCCCCTATTTTACTAAAGGTTTCTCAAATTTGGACTATTTGTGTCAATTTTACTGAATCTTCCAAATTTTTTGTCAAATTTGCAGGCCGCCTTCAGTTCGGTGCCTCAGGGACCGTCACACTACAGGTTGGTGGGCTGCGCATCATACTTTGATGGGGGGCTCACATCCGAGCGCCTGCTCTGAATAATATATCGTCTTGATGATACATTTACATTTTTGTACCAGTGCAATAATTATGTATACCTAATGACAGTAGTAATATTTCAGTGCCGTCTTTTAAACATCATTTTATATACTTACTTCTTCAACAAACAAACAAACCTACGGATATCTAGCAATCAAATTTTTGCAAAGAATTTATTCCTTAGATTATATTGAAAATTGGGGTCTTCGTTTAGCAACCACAGGCAAATCTTTGTCAATTTTAAATATACAACGATAATTTTGGCAATGCTGACTCAGCTCGATGAGCTGGTTCGGAAAATTTTTTCAGCCACTTTTATGACAAGATTTTTTGAGTTGCTAGTGGTCCTGCCTAGGTACCCAATATTTTCGAAAATAATAATTTGGCAATGTATAATTTTATGTATTCTAACCGCATTGACATGGAGGTAAAATCAGTGCAGTCGGTTCATAAATTTTGACAACTTAGGCTTAGGACCTTACATAAATGGCAATAAGTCGGAGCTGAGTCTAATGGTACTAAAATTGACGAAATGATATCTTCAAAATTGACCAATTCGGCCTGTGTGAGGGGCCAAAGGAAAAGACCCAAAAATTGTTTTATTATTCATAATTCGCCGTGGTAGATGGTAGGATTTCGATTTCCATTCCAATCCCGCTGTGATCTCAAAGCATGGGTTGTATAAGGAAGGATACACGGCATAGCCCAGAATTAAGTTCACTTGCATGCAGGAGACATTGTTTAACTCCAAAATGAAGCAGTTCATTTCCCCTTTACAAAACAATGTAAAATTGGTGGTTTAATGTAGTCGGATATCAGCATGTACTTTCGGTTGGGCTTTGTCCACATGCAGAGCAACATCAATCAATTTTCGAAAGAAATTTAATAAAAATATATATCAAACCATATGTTATAGCTGCTGAAGTAACAGATATAAACTCGATCGCACACAGCGGAAATATAAAACGGTTATTGAATATATATAGAGCAAAAGTTTTGTATCCCTTCGAATGTATACATAAGTTTAACTGCGATTCCCTTTATATGTTCTAATTCAAAAAATTGTATCTATAACGTGGTTGTTCTTAAAAATGCTTTGACATTCCTACAAAAGTACAGCTTTCGGTAAATTTTTCAGCTATTCGGTCACCAGCTGTATAGAGGCATCGAAATTATACGTCAGAAATAAAAGAACAAAAGCATTTTTATGCCATCGGCGTTACACCTAAAGCATAGCCTTCACTAGTAAACACCGCAACACGATAGTTGCAAGTATGTTACAGATTGGTATGGGTTATCCTTTGTTCTCTTTTGAAGTTTTGATAAAACGTATAATATATATACAATATTTTAATATATGTACAGTCATTTTCAAATAAATTTTACAATGTATTTGATTTGTTAAGCGCTTAACGTTTGCTATATTTCATAATAAATAACGCGTGAAACGTCACTAAAATGACTAGAATTGGCGGTATATATTTAAATTTGTCGAATCGAATATTATTACTTAAGGCCAGTGTATCCTTATTTGCTTTGTTGGTGACCCTGCTTGTAGTAAATATAACTAAGTTAACGCATTAATTCAAACAACGCTTTAATATTTAAGTATAAGCTGGTAAGACCTCCAATACATGTGGACAAAAGATCTAATGTGTTGCAAAGTGTTTTCGGTTAACCCCAGATTTATCAATTTCGACGATACTGAACAATCGGCTTCTCGACTCAGCTCAACGTGTCGGGTATAAAGTTTCTGTTAGCGTAGTGGTCGTAACATTTTTACCCGAATTTTTGTGTTAAAAGAAAAAAAACGAGCGTCCTCGATCAGCGGAATCATTTTTTATCGTTTAGTAGAGTCAACATGTAATTTTATATGCAGTTCGATCACAATAGTCTAGTTGAATCATATGGAGGCAATATTTACTCTATCTGTTCAAACTAGTTACCAGAGTTTTTTGTGAACAGCGCTATTTGCAATTAACTAATTGTAGCGTGGCGCAAAAAGTTTTTTCAAAGCTATTCGAAACGCCTAATATAGTGCGTATGAAAGTTTTGGTCAATGTAACGTTTATTGGCGGAAGTGAAATGTATGTTATGCCGTTCTGGATATACTACGGCTTAGTCTTAACCTACGTTAAGGTCCATAGATGCGCAATGTACTAATCCTATGCCTAAGTCTGGTTGCTACCGCACGCCGAATCCCCGCTCTAAGCTTTTCTTTTTTCGAACGTTATAACGTCCGGCCTCTAAAGGTGACATGGGCCAAAGTTTATATCAAATTTAGTTCATATATTTTAGAAAATCCTTATCTCATCCTACTGTGCGGTCATTCATAAAAGGTCCAACACATGAATTCTTTTCGAACCAAAAATTATAACGAACCAACCCGGCAGTTCAACAATGAACGCTTTACATATGTTCTTACATTTGACACATTTTTTATTATGGTTTCATGGCATAGTCGATTTACCGTGTACACCCCAAACCATTTTGATTAGGGTCAGGTGTCAAAACGGGTTTTTTTGCCCCAATTTAGTACCCTTACGGAAGGAAGGTTATTTTTATCTTTCGATTTTTTCTCTGGGTGGTTTTATTTCATAGTAAATGATAAATGCCAATGCCTCTTTTTTGTTTTTCGATTAATGCTTCGATTGTGGATTTATGGGGTTTGAGGAACGGGGTATGGCGCCCCAATGGTTCCTCGGCCCAAAAATTGTTCTTACGTCTTCGGCGGCTGATAAGTTTCACCTGGGGGTTTTCGGGTATGGTAAACTCATTGCCTGTGCTAGTTTTCTCTGTAACCCATGGTTCCACGAGCACGGGGGTGTGATCCCATGGATCGGTGTCAGATATCAAAATGATGGATTTTTAGTACCCTTCATGGAAGCAAGGTTATTTTATCTTAACTTTCGAATTTTTTCTCTAGTTAGTTTTATTTTATAGTGAAATCATAAATGCCGATGCCTCTTCCTTTTGTTTTTCGAATACGGCTCCGGTTCTAGAGTTATGGGGTTTGAGGTAATGGTTCCTAGACCCAAAATTCGGAAATTTGTTCTGACGTCCTGGGCGGCTGAAAAGTTTCACGTGTGGATTTTCGGCCATGGGAAACTCATTGCCGGTGTTGGTTTTGCTATGTGACCCATGGTTACGGGGGTATGACGCCCTATCGTTTGGGGTCAGATGTCAAAATGCTGGGTTTTTATCCCATTTTAGTACCCTTTACGGAAGCAAGGTTATTTTTATCTTAACTTCCGAATTTTATCTCTGGTTTATTTTATTTCATAGCAAAATGATAAATGCCGTGGCCTCTTTTTGTTTTTCGATTAAGACCCCATTTCTAAAGTTATGTGGTTTGAGGTATGGCACCTTCGTGGTTCCTCGACCCCAAATTCTAAAATGTGTTCTCACGTCCTAGGCGGCTGAAAAGTTTCACTTTGGGGATTTCTGGCATGTGAAACTCATCGCCGGTATGAGTTTTTTCTAACTTGTGCGTTATTGTTTAATATCCACATATAGCATATTTCTCGTATGCTATGGAGAGTTGATTGCTGTGCACGCAATAGGCGTAGGCGTAACTATGCTTCACTACGTTCTGCTATCTCGATAGAGTTACCAGTACCGCTCGCACCGAGGCCTCAACTTTTGTCAAGTTCTTGGCAACATCTGACCTCAGTTGCGACCATGATTCGGGATATTTTTTATTCTTGACGTCATCCGAAATTTTTTTATATTCGGAATCCATTTAAATTATATGTGCACTTATAATACATATATTGCCCCTGAAAAAGATTTATGTCTAAGCGCAAACAAACTCCTCATGGGAAAGAGAGTGAGTTGTACATATAACATAGCCAAATTAACGTCCATTCTCTCTGCTCGTCTTCTTGAATTTTTATCAATGGGTAAAATGTGCCTGGGCAGATGTTTTCCCCACGGCTGTCTTTTCCATGGGGGAAAATCTCCCCCGGCGGATATTTCCGGGGGGAAATCTGCTCGTGACACCGGCCTTCAGGCCTGAGTTTAAAATTTCAGGCTGGATCGCCTATTTTCAAGAAAGCCGAAACTTAGCCCGATTCCCGGCCCCAAAAGTTTAAGAAGATACAAACTGAACGTAAATGCAATACCAACAGACATGCATGTTGCACTGGCAACTAAATTATAGCGTATATGCTAATCGTTACGATAATACGCATTGGTCAGTATCATTATTCTGATCAGATCGTATCGGACGCAATGTGAACACGGTCTTAGAGTCGCACAAAACTTTCCAAAGTTATTTTTGTTTAATTATGGTGTGTAGAAAGTCATCAAATTTTAGATCTTAGTCATTACTCCAATCCTCCCACGCGACCCAAAAAAATAATGCCTAGAAACGTCTCCTCTAATCACGCTCAAACCAAAGGAGAGAAGATTAGTGACTCGCACATGCCACTCTGACCTCAAAATAATTTGCCAGAAACGGCTAGGGTTATTTTTGTTTAATTATTGTTACTGTCGTAGCTGGATGATAAAAACTATGCTGAGTATTTTATTTCAAAAAATGACTCTTTCAGCAAAATTTTCTTTCATTTATATACGCAGTGCTCACAAATTACGGCGCGCGCAGTTTTTAACGAAATATGTCTAAATCCTACGCCTTAATGACTGTGTAGTATCAAACTTTGATCAAAATGTTTTCACTTTTGAACGTCATACGTAATCTTTCAGCAACTGGTACCGCTAGGGCATCTGTTGGTTGGATGCTACCTGTTTATGTGCTGATAAAAATACTTTTACATTTTAGTTTTCTGTTATAAGGAAAGAGTATTTAATATCTAGTTCATTTAGATGTATATTTTAAATGTTAATGTTGTTATGTAGCTGTGGTTCTGATTCATAGTTTCGAGGGATTTTTTTCCATGCGGATGTGGCGCAGGTTCGACTAAATGTTTCTGGGTCTAATTAGGAACATGCTTCGGACGTTTCGGCTCGGCCTGCTCAGATTTCGTTCAGGCAGTGCTTCTGGTCTGCTCTTGAACATTATAAAATTCGGAACTAACCGAGTCTGAAAATTTTGGCCCATTATCATCTCTATCCCGCATTAGTGAATGTAATTGGAAATACATATATTCTTACAAAATTTTCATTCAAAATATTACAAGTGCCCAATGGATAATGAATTACGTCAATTTTTCCTTCTAGCGGATTATGTCGATATTCCCCCACATAAGCAGTTTTTCCGCCTACGCTTTTTAGCATAGTTTTTGCATACAGTTGACCATCAAATTCTTAGCTTGTTCATTCGGTTCATTAGGACCTGCAGATCGTGTTTTTAAATAGTGGCCGCAGCAACCACGCCATGCATATATATATATAATTTTTAGACAAGCTGCTCCGTTATTGTAAACCTAGCGGCACAGGTTGGATAGCAATTTTGTCCAAAACTGATACAATTTTCAGCACTCATGCACGCTTCTGTGCCAACTATGTGTTATATTGGCGGGAGTATTTGGGTCGAATTATTATCCACAATAATTAACAAAATTATTCTATGCCGATTTTAAATTAAAAAGTGAAAGTTGGAAAATAAAAAAATTAAATTAACTAAAATTTTTAACAGACATATCGTATTCATGGCTGCTGGGCGCGAAGATGTCAAAAATAGTGCGATTGATATCGCTAATCAGTGCGATGAAGCAGCAATCGCACCATAATTGCTATTAGCACAAGCAAAATTCTAGTAACATGCAGTGTTCTTTCTAGGTGTTAACTGTCACTTCGCTTGTCACGTGGAGTACTATAACCTAGTATAAATGCTACCAAAAAGCATGGTATGTACGTCGTGCATCAGATTAATTGTCAAAATCAGAAGTCCAGCTAATCGATTCTTTTGTCATAATTCAGCGGCCGAAGCGATAAATCGCGAACCTGACAACGTTGGACAGCCTGGCAGCGATCAAGCGAAAAGTTGTGATGATGAGTCGTATTTGTTCACCGCGGGCACACATAAAGATTTTGTTACTGAACCTGATCTCAAGCAGATATGTGAGTTATTACGATGAAATTTTGTATTTTATAACTGTATTTGCCTTGAGCAGCCGAGGAAACAAAAGATCATGTTGTACCGATTATGAAAGTATTATATAATGCTACAATAGTTATATATATATATATTTCAATAGTTTTACTATGCTAGAATTTTACGTTTTATAATTTAACTTCGTATATAAGTAGTTCTGTTCATACGCACTGGTATATAATATTCCTTCAATTCTTTCTATGCACAGTCATTAGTATATCGCCAACTACAGTTAGCAAGCAGTTGTGGTGATTTGTGAAATCGTATTGCTAATAATTGCGATCTCAAATAGATTTTATTAAGAAATTGGATATTTCTCTGGGCCACCTGGTTGGATTTACTACTGAGCTACATATATTTACGTATGTATGTTAATTTTGAGTTGGGCACATTTTTTGCACAAATTTTTCAGATTCAAACCTCAGCGGTAATAAGGACGCAGTAGCACAATCGATGCTGATGCGTAATCCTTGCAGTAATAGAACTCTTGAAGATTATATGAACGAAATCAATGAATCGTTAAAATTTATGGCTTCGTGGTTTGACGATGTACAACTGCGCCAAGGTACATTATACTATGCAATTGTAATTTTTATACATTGTTGAATAATATAATTATACAGCAAAGTGATACCGTTTTTATGGTCACTGCCAGAAATGAGTGTTGTTCGTTTGGGTAAATACTCTTGTTTTATGTTTATACGTTATTTTGAGATTTTGGTCGACAAATATGTATTTTAATATGTGTTAAAAGGTTGATATGAATGCTTGTGATCAACGTGTTTACTAGTTAATTTGGAGAACAGTATGACAATGTAGACTTATGTATATATTTGATTATTGCGTTGCATATTATAGGTGGGTATTCAGAGAAAATCAGATAACTTTTTCTTGCAGAGAGTAATACGTGTGTAACAGCTTATATTGCTATGCGATGCATCGAGTTGGTCGTGTGCATTTGCTCCTTTCGTTGTTATTCGCTCGCTGTTTGAGATTCCTTAAAGAACCGAGCAACAGCTCCTAAACAGCGTAGTGGCTAACGTTCAAGGTCTCACCGAAACGAACTAGGTGCAATCCGCCTCCACGGCAAAAATTTGCTCAGCATCGCACAAAATACACAACTTACGATGCGGGAAGGGATAAAAGCAGTATATAGGGGTGAGTTTGGTATGAGAGCCGGAGCAACAGCTGTGGATTAGCTGCATCGTTTTTTTTGTTTTCCTCATTACGTGGGGTGTCGGGCATATAGGGTATATAGCTAAATATTATATACTATAGGTGTTAAGTACGTATTGTATACTATATATACATAACTGTGTATATAGCTAGCTAGTATATATATTATTTAAATACCAGAATACCAGTGAGCAACCGGAGCGGGAATTGGCCCTGTAATTTTTGCTGGAAACAGAACCCGACCTGAAACCGGAATCTGGTCGTTTCCATGACGTAAAATAAAAAATGTTAATTAGCGTCTTGTTTGTTGGGGTGAACAGCGGGAATGTATGGAGATTTGACCCGTTAAACACGTTGGTTTCATTATTTTAAAAGTACTTAGGGTACGTTGTAACCCTTTTGAGGTGCGCTGCATGGTGATATAAACGCCAAATTTCGATAACAAACCTGAAATTTTAGCGTATTTCAATTAGTTGTACGTTGGGGGCTATATTTAGCCTGTAGATTTTTGGGATAGAAAGCTACGATGAATGCTGTTGTATTACGTAGACAGCAACCAATTCGGTAAGGACCAGGACCCTACATCGTAAATTATTTTTTTAAAGTTATAATTTTCTAAAACGCTGTGATATATAAATTTCGAATTTCTATACTTGCCGTTGTTTTGTTAAGATAAGGTTGAGACAAAATTCTACATGACTAGATTAAATATCCAACCAGATATATCCTCAATTTTATCAACATGCACCGCGAAATCAAAAAGCAAATTGTTTTAAAAAAAATTTCGCACCATTAGTCTGGCCTTCGTCAGATTGTGAAAAAATCTCGATAAAATCCAAATATGTATATACTGAAAATTTATAAGCACTGATTTTTAAAGTACTGCCATGGGTGTATTTTGGCCTGTCTTTGAGCGGAGCTCGGCGAAGCCGAGCGACACGTTTTTATTTTCTGTCTGGGAGTAAAAAGGTCGGTGTCCGTCCGTTCGTTCGTTCGTTCGGTCCGACGGATCTCAAGAACCACTGAACGGATTTTAAAAAACTTTTTTTGTTTGAAAGCCTATCATGTCAGAGTGTGCACCTGATATTTGGGATTAAAAAAATTTGAGTGGTTAATTAGTAATTAGTTAATTTTATGAAGCTAAAATACAGGATTTTGCAATATTTGTGTTATTTATTGAAATAGAATCGTTTCGATCAAACCATTATAGGGTTTTTGGGTCGAAGCATTCAAATATAATATTTTTACCAATGATAAAGCCCTATGCCCTATACAATGTAGTTACAAGAACATAAAATTGAGTACATTCGTAATGCCACAGCCCAAGCTCCGCTCACAAATGTAGTTCCACTACCGACTAGTTATCTATGTTGGATGCTCAGAAGCTCAACTTGGCACCCGAATCATACGATGAACCACGATTATTTACGCTCTCCCGTCTTCCCTCACCGGCGAATTACTATTTTTACATAATTTTCAGCAAACTGCAATTTTCGATATTGTTTCCTGTTGTTCTTTGTCAAGCATAAGAAACTTCAGTGATAAGGACAGAGTTGCCAGTAGTTTGTCGTAGGATACCAAGCAGGAACCGTTGGGCAATGTCATAGCCAACAAATTCTTGCCTAAGGAGTACTTTTAAATTATAAATATGCTGGGGTTTCATTCAATAGCTGTATCTCTCTGTGCTTTATAAACTGGTTAGTGGATATGTAGAATAGGCCGTTGGGGAATTGAAGAGCTAACCGAAATGTAATAGAGTGAACACAAAAACAGAAATATTTTGTTTTATTTAATATAAATAGCACCAACAATATTGCTGCTCTTACGGTTTAGTTTGTTGCCTAATTTTGACTAGGAAATGGAAATATTTTGTAACAAATTTCGTTAAACAGACATCCAAAATTGGTGACATTGGCAAAAAGTAGCTGGGACAGGAACCAGTAACCGGAACCCGAATTTTGTCGGAACCGGAATTCCGGTTACTCACTGATAAATAAACATACATATCTGAAGATATAATTTTGTCAGGAAGCATTTTGCAATTTTGCCAAATAGAAAATGGTTGAAGTCATGTCAGAAATGCTGCCAAAACGCTTTTATTGGGTGAAAAACCTATTTTGAAGTAAATTTTGGCGACATTTCTAATTTTTAGTACAAATTTTATGTCGTTTGGGATGCTTTTACAGAGCAGAAACAAAAAATTTTGTCAAGAGGCGATGATCTCGGGAGCCAAAAATTTTGCCAGTGGGGGCACGGACCGTGGGGCACACCGTTTTTGCCAGGGAACAGTTGAAAATACCAGGAGGCCCCGTCGCCCAATTTTTGGAGAGCCCAGGTAAGATATGTTTAGAGTTGTTAGTACCTTATCTCGCTAACCAGTGGTCCTACAGAACTAAATACATAACCTTTGGAAAGCGCATCACGGATTTGTTAACTCCTTTTCATGCAATTTTTACGCCCAGACTATCGCCAACTGTTTTTAAGTTATACACGATTTTAGATGTCCTGCAAAACTAAAAACATCACCATTGCAAAGAGCGTCATCGATTTATTGTACCCGCCCTTTGACCAAACTTTTATGCCAAGACTGTATCACCAAACGTTTTCGAGCTATAAACCATTTTAGTCATCCTCGCTCGCTAACTAGTGATTCTACAGAACTAAAAACATCACCATTAAAAAGAGCTGTTTTAATAGACAACTGGTCAAATTATATAGCTAGCGGCACCCGGTTTTGTTACAGTTAGTAAATAGAGCAAGAAATAACACATTACTTAATCTCTAAAATAATCTATCAAACAAATCGCCTAAACGAGCTAGTCTGATTCATATTTTAAGCCATGTGTAAACTTTGCAAACAGTGCTAGTTCTTTCGCTGTTGACGCATTTCAAAATACATACAGTACAGATGTGAAATAGCGTCCCTTTTTCGTGATTTAGCGTTTATTTTGAAGTATTGGTGTGATTAATAGTCTATTGTTACAGTTTGAAAAACACCGCTTATAGATGACCTACTATCGATACTATATAGATATAAAGCGGAGTACGTAGAATCTGTAAATTTGAATAGATACAGTACCATTCACGTGTCATAGAATCTCGTATTATTTAGAGATAAATATTGACACTATTTTTTTCGTTTTGGACAACGAGTTTCAAAGTTTTATTTGCTTATTAATATAACATTATCACATAGTGTGCCATATGGAATGCAATTATTGTACAATCTGTTCCTGTAAAGCAGGGCTATTGTTGCCAAAAATAAACCGTTTTATGCAAACAATGATTTTCTAAGACCATTAAGGGTTTGGTTTTCATCGGACACATAATGTACGCCGTCAACATAGCTTTAGCTTCGGCTTGGCATGAAAAATGAAAACCCACACTAACCAAAGGCTAGTGGAGGCAAACCAGGGCGCCGGGATTTCGCGCTATTACATTTATTTTGATATTTTCAAGTCTTTAATATATAATTTGCTTGAATGTTCACTGTATAACCTTTGAGTTTAACATGGAAATCTTATTTACAGCTTATCGTTAAATTTAAAGCTTAAACACTATTCGCGAAACATTATTTGTTTCCACTGTTGCAGACAAAATAAGTGCCAAAAATATCGTTTGTTTTTAAGCGAACGGTCTAACGTTTATTTGCGTTTATGGTCGTTGGTTCGGTGATAATCTTCCTTTTAATGCAAGTTAATTTTATCCGCAATTTATTGCATTTACATTTTACTACAATCATACAGTTACAATCAGAATTAAGTGCTCAAAAATCGATCGAGTCTTCGTTCGATTTCGATCGTTTGCGTTTAAATGAAAATCGATCGTTTAAACGAAAATCGATTAATTTAACGAATTTCGATTGCGTCAAAATAAAAAATAATTTAATAAAAGATGTTAGTTCGCGCTTAAAAATTCTTGAAGTTTTAAACTGAGGTGCTGCCTACAACCAAAGGGCGGGCATGATCCCAATGCTGGATGGTGGCTACGCCTGGTCAAAATAACTAGAAATTATCCAGGATTTTTAATACGTATCATGAAAATAAGTCCAGTACGCTTAAAATAAAAGATATATAATTGGTGTATCAATAATGATTTATATACATAATGATTATATTGATTATACTGTGATATTATTACGATCAACTGTAACCAGGTGTGGGGGTGACACATGTATTATTGACGCGCAACCATCATTGGCATGGGCAGTATTGAAGCAGCCGTTCGCACCCCACCCCACTGGAATTTCATCGCGCAACCACAAGTTACAAGGGGCGTAGCCAAGGCGAGTGAAGGGTCGTGCGTGCACCCACCCCAACCTTCCGCGCCTTAGAGTACGTCGAAGATTTGTCCTGGCAATGTTGCATATCAGGTGCGTTCCCCGATTGACAAATATTGCATACGCCAATAATTATAACTATGATTACGTTTTAGATAAATCACAGATTTGTTATCTGTCAATCCTGTTCTTGTCAAATTTGTCCTAGTTATTCATGGAACATAATGGCGTATACGAATCAACACAACGAATGTGTGAAATTTTGGATTTTGACAAATTTGTAACTGTTTGATGTATAGGACACGCTAAAAATGACTGTCTTGTTTCAAGCGAGCCATGCTACAATATGTTTCGAGTATCGAGGGAGCAGCTGTAAATTCTTGCGGGTGCTGTATAATTTTATAAATCGCGTCGCTTAATTGAAGGACCATACATTTTTACATGCGCTTAGTACGGCCAGCAGGGATACAGCGCAATGATAATTACTAATTATTTTCAGAATCCGACAACCGTCTAAGTAAACTGTTGAAGGAGTACCGTAAATTACATAGTATAACAGTACAACCGTTGTAAAACCGAGCGCTGTAACACATTCTTCTGAAAGGTTACGATATCCTGCATGCGTGCTTACATCTAAAGCAAACGATTCTTTATTGTTACAGACTGCGCCAGCCAACTAACTCAGTACATAGAGAAACTAAATTCTGAGGTTGATAGCGCGGACCGAGTTGCTGAAATGCAAGAACGTTTGCAAGAAATGCGCGTCGATTTCCGTCATCTTCGATTACCGGATAAGCGCTCTAAAATACTCAAATTTATTCGCCTGCCGAATATACTGCTTCCACCAACGCATTTCCTGCCTGACTTGCATAGTTCTGAAAATTACGATCCATTGGAGGTAAAATTTTCAAATGTCAAGTATGAGTATGTATTATGTATTTATTTAGCGGTCACGGGTACACATCCCGTTAAAGAACATTTCTCGACACTAATACTATACTGGTACTGGAATGTTCAAAAAAATGCAAAACACTCTGGTTCCGGAAGGATGTTTGTTTGATGGCTAGATAAATATAAAAACTCATCCGTTATATATGCTACCACACACGTGCTCAGTTACAATCCGAATTAAGTGCACAAAAATTCGAACGCAAGCGAAATATAGCGACATCGCAATCGATCGATCTTTGTTTAAACGAACATTGTTAAATTAAGTGCACAAAAATTCGGACGCAAGCGAAATATAGCCACATCGCAATCGATCGATCTTTGTTTAAACGAACATTGTTAAATTAAGTGCAAAATAATTAGCGATTTTTTACTGTAAAGCTATTTAACTTGGCTAAATTAATCGCAAAACGATCGATTCTCGTTTAAACGAAAATGGTCGAAATCAGACGAAACTTCGTTTGATTTTCGAGCACTTAATTCTGATTGTAACTATAGGCCGAAATTTTGGAGGTGTCCAGGCGAGCGAGTTTCATGTTTAATTGAACCCATTAGAACCTCAGTTTTCCATTTTCCCGTCGGGTCAGCCAAGTGCAAGAAAACTTATTAGCAAATATCCCCTACTTTTCTGAAGCCAGAATTGTTCACGAACTGAATATCGCAGCGCAACTTGTGCTTTAAAGCGAAATTCAACTAAGCTGAATTCTACAGTACTATCCGCAATTGGCTATCACCTCACGAGCGAGCGACCAAACAAAAATTATTAAATTTCAAAGTAAAATTATATATTCCCACGAAAAAATTGCGAGCGAGCAGCGGTCAATTATGGTGCGTACTGTACGCGTACTACTAAGCACGAAATTTTGCGTTCCCGTGCATGCCTCTACGCTTGTGAAAGGTGTCAGGCTATAAAATAGTGTATGTGGCCACTATAGCTAAAGTACTTGTTACACTAACATATACAGACGATACAATTACCTTGTTGGCTGGAACACAAAATCAGTCAGAAAAGTATAGAATCATCTGTATTATTTGTGTGGTTGTATCCACGTTCTACTGAGAACATTGTAGTAAGTTTTAGTGTATTCAATATGTCAAGGACACCTGTAGTGTACTGCTTGCAACAACTTTTGGAAGCGTAAACACAATGATTTTGGTGTTAATAGAAACTGATCCATTTGATTTACAAGCTGTCGCGGAAACTGAAACGGATGAGTGATGGGTAAGTTTTGCAAAATAGGCCACTGATTTTCAGAGTCCAATTAATATCATTTTATGTAAATTGAGGTGAGGGATCCATATTTTACAGCTCCTGTTGGGCTCGGCGCTCTTTGAACTTTGTCCGTCCGGTTCTTCCTTAACTTTGTCTGGTTCGGCGAGGCTCTTGTGATGGCAAGCCAGACTCGGTTTATCTCTTGCGGCTCTAGATGCGAGACCAGCGTAGAGCCCAAATTATCACTTCCACTTCAGGCTAACTGAAAACGCACGCCAGCAGGAACTTGTATGTGAACATTGAAGGGTTTTATTTTGTTCTTTTCTTGCGCTTAATGTTACTGCAACAGTATTTTGTATTCCATAGCTGGATTATCAACGCGTGGTACTATTGTTTCGCCGCCTAATATTCGACCTGTTCAAAGTTGTACTGTGATGATTTCATGTATTTCTGTATTAGAATGTATTGTTTACTTAGCACTTTTACATTTTCCAGACACAATCGTGCGAAGATCTTGAAGCTGTATTAAAGATGCGAGGTTTTCTATCAAGAGAAACTTTGTTCTCAGGTACGTGGTATATTCTAATTTCTGAAGCAAATACCTTCTAGATTTAAATCAAGCTCATCTGAAACTTTTTTTATAAAATTTCATGTATTTGATTTTGTTAGTGTATAGTAGCATAGCTTCGACCGCTTTCTAAATAAATTTTTAGTGTCATTAATGCCGCCATTTATATGGACCAAACAAAGCTCTATATTTCAAGAATCATTAACAAGCCATTTTAGCCACCAACACTTGCCTATTTAGGAGGGCCGTTGGGCCACGCCTCCCCAAAATTTTTTTCGCACTCCCAAAACCCTAAAGGCGTGTTTACATAATCAAACTTCTTGCTCAGATTTTGAACTCAAATACTGATCAAAATTTGAAAGCAATTTTTTTACATTTCTGGTAAGTTTGAATGTGTAAGCACTGTTCAAGGATATTCCTTAGCCAATCGTCGACAAGAAGTATTACCCGAAACTAGGTTTTTTGTGTCCACAGGTGGGCCTGGGCCCAAATATTTTTACGTGGACCCAAAAAAATTTTGCTGGACCCAGGGCAGTTTCGGCTTTGGAGACATAGGATTTGCAAATAAATTCTATTACAAAGTGCAGGCTTTTAGCCGTTCGTGCTTACATGTGTACATAGTTGCTTACTAAATTCTAAAAATTGTAAATCTGCACCCAGGGTTTAAGCTTTGGACCCATAGAAAATTTGCTGGACCCAGGGTCCGTTTTGAAAAAAACCTGACCCAAAAAAGCTGGAGCTTAAATTTTGATCTCAAACTTTGAAACATCCCAATTTTCCTATTAAAATCACGGCCAAGTTTTGATAAAAATTTGAGCAAAACGTTTGGGTGCGAGCACACGTCGTAATCTTTTTCAACATCGGTGAATTGTACATTGAAGGTGTGGTGAATTGTACATTGAAGGTGTTCATGTGATGTGTTGCAATTATTTTTTTTATTTTTTTACTTAATTTACTTTACAACATGTAGTATGTGTAACAAAAAAATTTTATACCACTATTAAATAGTACGATTCGAACATGCCCCCCCATGTGAAAATTCCAAATATGCATGCCAAAGGCCACCAAATTATGGTAGAGCGTCAGCTGGCATAAATCAACACTATACAAATAGAAGCAGATCTCATACTTCATGGATATTGAGTAATCTTTATCAGAAAGTACCTTGGAACTCGTTATTATTGCTCGGTAGAGCTGTGGTTTAAACAAAAAAGTATGTTTTGAACTAAGGCCTGGCGGTAGTTTGGAAAAAACATGCGCTCGAAAAGATAAACTGGAAAAAATTAAAGACGGCATGCTTGATTCACTTATTACGTTTTCATCCGAATTAGTCAAGCCATTTTGAAGTTAACATTTAGATATTTAGACCATAATTGATCTTAAGTGAATCAAAACTGCATATCTGGCTGTCAGTCGTCAACTTTTTGTCTCATTGCATCAGTGATTGATATGAAAGTACCATGGCATAAAAACGGACACGGTTGTTTTTTACGATATGCAGTAAAAAGCTATTTTGTCGTTCCGTCAACAGTGCGCTCATTCACTGCAAATAATTTAGATGATAAATAATTATTATCAAACAATGATTTTTGAGCTATCGAATTAATATGACGAATAATATGCACACGATATTGTATAATATATTTCTCTATACAGAAATATCTACCGCAACGCTACTAGGCCACGGTGCATTGCTGCAGTCAGCCATATGGCATCATTGTAGACAACATTTCCTCAAATTGCTACATTTTCGACAAGTTTCGCTGTCGTACTTTGCTAAAAGTGCAATCGTAGAAGCTGTTACTGGTGGAAACGTATCGTGTGTCGACGGTTAGTTTTATTATTTTTGTTTATCCGGGTCCGGAATTGCGTCCAGTTGTTGTTCTGGAATGTATAAATGTGTGATCTCGCGTATGTATAATATTGTATGTCTTATATACGCTAGTACTTAATATTTGTTGCCATCTCGTGAGAGCGCGTTTTTAATATATCAATAGGAAAATATTACATTCGAACGCATAGATTTCAGGACGACCAACAGTGATATTCGGCGCATAAATTTAATATTTTAAACCGTCCGTGTAAATTTATTTGGACCATGAAATAGCGTTTCGTCATTCTCAAAATTACACTTTATCCGTAGCGAGAATTTTAAAACACAAGTATACATACTTGAAATTACAAGTTCTATAACAAAATTTGATGTTATGTGCAAGCTGGACTATTATGTTCGTGATAAGGCATGTAAGCTTTTGGTAAATTTCTTTTATGTACATATTTATTTAGGAAATCTAAGCAGCATGTGCTTGCAAACAAAAAAATAGTGCCACTGAATCTTGTATTACATAATGTTAATAATAAATTATGTACAATTGATGGAGACACGTCATTATATCACAATGGTTGCATCCGCAAGATCGCTAATGCAATCATGGGATTTTTATGTTGTAACGGTGTTCTCAAATCACACTTGTGTTGATGCTGAAGATGTCGATACCAAACACGCAGCGTTTATAATTTTATATACGGTAGCCACCAAAAATGACAGCCGCGTGCTCGAGACTCGCTCGAAAGAAATTATTGTTACATTTTTATTAAAATTTATAGCATGTTTATTAATTTTAATAATTTGAAAAGCTCGCGACTCGCTTGAAATGCGGCCAGAATTCTGGCGCCTACTGTAATTAAACCAAAATTACTAAATGCTGCGCTGGGACAATTCTGATTAGCGCCATTGCTTTTAATTATTTGCTAGTCCGATCAAATCATGACTAATATTTATATCAAACGAAACGTAGTACATAACAAGCTCAATTAATACATCAATTTATTCATAACTGAACTATGAGCAAATCGGAGTATTCTTTGCAAAGTTACAGACGATAGCAGTCACGTATGTGCGTTTTGTACCGTATTTTAGCCGGAAACTATATAGCCCCTTATTTCGTAGCTATACATATATAGGGATGATTCAGCAGTATCCGCTTACCGCTATACATATATAGGGATGATTCAGCAGTATCCGCAAAAGCTATTACTTTCAATAAAACAAAAAAAATATTGTTCAAAACTACAATATATTATTATAACGAAATATACGCAAATATTGGTTGACAAAACTGATTTTAGCAATCTATGACTTAGTTTGAACCTGCTTAGAAAAATATCGACTACAGTACGCGCCAGAAATGACAGTCGCATTTTGAGCGAGCGAGTTCGAGCGAGTCGCGAGCAAGTGGCCCCCTCGAGGTTTCAAAACTATTTAAATTAATAGTAAATACTATTTTTAGAACAAATTTATTTCAAGCTACTCTCGAACGAGGGAAAGTTATTTTTGGCGGGTACTGTATATTGTACATAACTTATAAGTACACCCACTGTCAAAATTTAAACCAAACACCGCCCGTCATCCTGAAGCCATAACCACAGCAATACCTGCGCGATTTTGACACGAAATAATTGGTAGTTTTTGCTCTCTTATTCAGTTGCTAAAAATTATCGGATAGCTGTCACGCCTGCAGTTGCAGTAGCACAGGCCCCTGTGCTGTGAAAATTTTTGTAACATCAAAGCCGGTTACCATATTATACGCGGAAACAACAATGTTCGCCGTGATTTTGGTTTAAAAGTGAACTTTATTTTATCCCAGCTCTTGGAAGGAGATACAGAGCAAATGATATTTTTGATCACATTGTAATGCTTTTATAGATGCGATTAAGATTGAAGAGCTAGGTGGCGGCTACATTCATTTAGTTGGCGGTGGATCGTGCGCAAGCTATTGCTCATACTTGTGTCAACGGCAGTATTCGTCGCGTGTACAACTTCCGATTTGCTTATTTTCGATGGGACAGTCGTATGCTATAACGCCTCGTGAAAGATCCCGTAACGATAAATTTGAGACTATGCACAAATCGTCAAATACTGTTTCAACGCAATCTAATGGAGCTAGTATAGACCTTGTGCAATACCCTATCTTAAGTTTCTTGTTACTAGATAAATCTTACTCCGCGACTAAACTTCTATCTACTTTACGTCATCGTATTCTGCCAAGCTTGGTCAACGATCTGTTTGGACCCCTTGTGCTTGGATGTCACTTCTACGCAGCAGAAGCTGAAACTTTACAGTCGAATGAATCCGCACGTATAAACATTATGGTATACGATAAAGATTTAAAAAGGTGTCAGACGCCGATTGGTCACGTTTCCTTGTTTGGCTCATATCTTTCTGTTCGTATCAGAACAACCGTACAGCCTAGTCAGACAGACATTGACAACAGTTTGTCATGTGGAAATTTGATTAACTATCCTCATCTTGTATACGGAGAAATTAATTTATTCAAGCTAACTGCTCTTGTTGCCCAAAAATATTGGGTGGATGATACTGATATTAGTTTTGAATCCTTGCCCAAACCTCTAAGAATTTGGTTTACACCGTTGAGCAACGTCATTAATAATTGACCATGCAGCCACTCAATATCTTAGGTTAGGTATATACTTCCAACAATATTCTTGATTTTTATCACATACTATAAGTGGCGTTATTTACTATTGTATTTCAAATGAATATTTTCCTAACCCAAAGGTTTCTTCACATCGGGAAATATCAAATCTCAGAAAATTAATGTTTAAATAGAGATGAGAAAAAGCCAGATTTTCAGGCTCTAGCTCGGGTTTTCGTGAACCATGTCCGGCTATCTCTCACAGACAAATCACAGTGTGTGACTGGGCTCGCCACTTCGTGAACCACGTCCGGCTCGCTCGACTAGACCCTTTCAATGGAAATCCAGGCTCTTGGACTCCTAATAAAAGTTTGTGTCTCAATAGAGTACATAATATAAAAACAACCTATAGTTGCTTTTAAGAGCCTATCCGAGGTTATCTCGGATGTTCTTGCTGCTGACTGCCTGTTGTCCTATACGTTATGTTTGTTGGAAGGTACAATTATGGTTGTTTTATAAAAAAGGCTTTTAACAGCCGACCAAAGCTTTTCCGGATACACTAATGCCAAATACTCTACAGCCGACCCTCGAGCCAAAATGGTCACCTTTAAGCGTAAAGAAATGCTATGAGTGTATGGGTTTGGATTAAAATAAACTATCGTTTCTAACATTTGCGTATTTTCCAAGCTACATACTAGGGACAGATTTTTCTTTTTACTGTTCTATTAATAACCTGCAGAACCCTTGTCCAAGAAAATAATAATTGAAATTTACTCTAAGAATTACTGAAGTTTATGGTCTTCCCATAGTAATGTAAGGGTTGTAACTACGCTTTGCTTTTATTAGCATCCAGCAATTCGCGCAATGAAAATGTGTTAAATCCTCAGCTTTAAAGAGAAAGATAATCCAGTGCTATTTTGTAGCAATCGTGCCTTTTACGTTTAGTTATATACAAGTTAAAGGTGCAACGTCCACGGTTCAAGCGAATTTCCATTCGTTGCTGAATCACGTCGCTTAATCTATACATATTATTGTTGTTAGGATTCTAGGATATCTTAGTAAGCTTTTGTGTTTTCATATAAGATTCATTACAGTCCAATTTTAGGTACTTCTGATTTCGCCGGCCGACCGATTCGGTAATTATGAAAATTTATATAGATGTAATTTATTATAAATGTATAAGAACGTCTCAAAAATGTGTTCATAATCATGCTCTAATTATTTTGATCCATTCTACAGGTTTCCTGGTTTATAGAATTTGTTGTAATATATGCATCATTCACAGTATATATACGGATTGCACACCATAAGCTAAATTGTAGCGACCATGTTGTAAGAAAGCAATGTTGCCATGGCATTATGTTATTGTATACATAGCGCAATAAATGACAAAAACTAAAATATTACCGCTACAATAACAATTGGCTTTTATTACACATTCAATAGCAGAAGCAAAAAAAATTGCGGTACGATAATATTGGCTTCTATTGCACAATTGCTGATTAATCTGCCGCTTATTGCGTCCAAAGCCAGCTAGTTGGTATTGTAGCAAAATAAAATGCTTGCTTACATTGTTGCGCTATATAGTAGTTTATCAGCATGGTGATGATAAAGAGAAGAAAGATTCGGTTTTTTGATTACGTCATTCCACATTTAATGATAAAAGTCATAAAGCGTGCAAATTTTTGAAATTTGCAGCAACTCAATTTCTATCAATGGAGCTAAATTTTTTCCCAGTTTTAGCTAATTTTACACAGTTTCTGCTAAATGTTTCATCAATTGTTGCTAATTTTTGCCAAATATCTCCCAAATATTGTCAATTTTCTCTCATATTTTTGCATTCTTCAAAATACTTTGCTTCTCTCTTCCTAGCAAAGTGTAAAAATAGTTTTATTTACAAAGTGATAAGAACTGTGACAAAGCATCACCATTCGCATGGTGAACTAAAGGAAGAAGCTTTATAACACATAGCATTGTAGCAATACGTTTCCCTTTGACACGTGGTTCAACCCTCCCGACGGCGCCGAAGGCGACGCGCCCCAATTACCCCCTTGACAACCTACCCTCGGCCACAGACCCGGACCTCAACTTGAACTTTGGGCCTCGGTTTATGTATAAACAAATTTAACTATTTATGTTAACACATACAATTTTACGAATGAACAGGAAAATGTTTTTTGCTTTATTCAAATGAACAAAAAAGATCTTAGAACACGAAAGTTATTATCTGTCAGGAAACAATCTTATTGTGTCCGGCATCTATGCGTCTTTCACACAGAAGTGCGTGCACAAACTGCACACCGTAGACACGTCGCGCAACGATTACACGCAAAATGAAGATAACTTCTTTCCATTGCACGCAAAATGCTAATAACGCGGTTCTATTAACACATGTCGAGTGAAATATTGTTGACTGTTACTATGCGGCTAGAGCAATGGTAGCTCCTATATTTATAGCTTGCGTGCAACGGTTGATACCATATCTACAACAACGTGCAATCGCATCAAACGTATCTGCATCTTTGTGCAATTAGCAATGGTGGCGTCTATATTTTAGATTGCGTGCAATGGTTGATACCATATCCACAAAAGCGTGCAATCGCATCAACCACATCTGCATCTTTGTGCAATACACATGCGTATTAAAATGAGGTAAAAACCTTTATTTTGCCCTCTGACCCCCAACCTTGGGGGCGACATACTCCCGCACCCATGGGTCACAGAGCAAAACCAACACCGGCAATGAGTTCACCATGCCCGAAAACCCCAGGAAAAACTTACCAGCCGTCCCAGACGTCAGAACAAATTTTCAAATTTTGGCTCGAGAAACCATTGGGGCGCCGTACCTCAAACCACATAAATCCAGAACATGAGCCTTAATCGAAAAACAAAAAAGATTGCATCGGCATTTATCATTTTACTATGAAATAAAACCACCCAGATAAAAACTTCGAAAGTTAAGATAAAAATAACCTTGCTTCCGTGAAGGGTGCTAAAATGGGGTTAAAAACCCTCATTTTGACCTTTGACCCCGAACCTTGGGGGCGCCATACCCCCGTACCCATTGGTCATAGAGCAAAACCAATACCATCAATGAGTTTCCCATGCCCGATAAACCCCAAGTCAAACTTTTCAGCCGCCCAGGACCTCAGAACAAATTTTCGAATTTTGGGTCGGGGAACCATTGGGGCACCATACCTTAAACCCCATAACTCTAGAACCGGAGCTTTAATCGAAAAACAAAAAAGAGGCATCGGCATTTATCATTTTACTATAAAATAAAACCAACCAGAGATAAAAATTAGAAAGTTAAGATAAAAATAATTTTGCTTCCGTGAAGGTTATTAAAATGTGGTGAAAAACTATCATTTTGACCTCTGACCCGAGCCATGGGGACGCCATACCACCGTACCCATTGATCCATGGGTCATGTGAACACATCGTAGAGTGACATAAATTGAAAACGACATGCTTATATAAATGGGTTTCGCGCGATTAAAGCCAATTTTCGCCGCCTATAATAGATGGGGTCGGAGTTATTCGCGTTCAGTTAAAGGAATCATCGGCATTATTCTTGCTAACAAACACAAACACTATAGGAATGCGTCCATCCGAAGATAAGTTATGAGTCATCACAAAAAAACTTTCACGATTTCTTGTCCTTACGCTCAGCACTGGAAACATTTCAGCATTTATCTTTGAAACACTATATATCAACCCTGCAATTGAAATAGAACAGCTCATAGAATTTTGATTATGTTGTGTCGTCAAATTAATGTGCTACAATTTATCTCATTGCAGTTGCTCGCTTCTTTCTTGCACAGTCGTATATTACTATGGTGCACAGACAAACTGTAGCTGTTAATATATAATACAGTTCAATTTGTTGCTCAAATCGATCTAAATTATGTATTGCGAAATAATTAAAATTCAACAGCGGTGGTAAACAATGCAACTGCCCGCATTGACTGAGTAATATATTGCCCCTATGAAGATTATTTATAAATTTTGTAAATATATTGTAACTTTTCATGTATATAAATTTATATTCTGATTTGTGACACAATATGTCTACAATTACTATCATGGAAGGTATTGGAGTAACGTTTGCCATGGGTGACATTATCATCCCTCGTGGTGTCCATTTTGCACAGTGCGGAAACTCTTAAAAAGCCAAATGCGGGGCTCCGTTATCATTGCGTGCTTCTTGAAGTGCTGTAGTCATCGCGCGATAATAAATCATTTAGCAATAGTGTCAAGATTAAAATAATTATAATTTGTTGAGGGAAATATATATATACCTTGTCGCGTTGCAATTGTAATAATCTATTCTAAAGACATGATTATTGTTTGGCAAATATTTTTCCAAACACCAATTCCGCAGCGTAGCGCTAAACTATTCTGAAGTCCTACTTTAAACATCCGGATATTTCAAATATTCTATCACCACGGCCAGTCTATGTACCCTACTATACATAAACTACAATTCGAAAGCACATACAAAATCTGGGTATATTTGAACTACTACATATAATGTCATACTATGTTACCACTAGTAAAATTATGCAGCAGCTGATGTTATAATTGCTGTATAATGTAAATAAAAAACGTAAACTAGAATTTGGCAAAATTAAAGACAGATATATTTAGTTCTTTTAGAAATTGGTACCAAGACAAATTTTAATATGCGTACAATTGAAATACAAGAATTGGATGGCGTCTGAAAAGTTTCACCTGGGTTTTCGGGTAAGGGAAACTAGTTGCTGTTGCTGGTTTTGCTATACGATCCATGGTTCAATGGGATAGCATGGGAATGGTTCAGCTTTAAGAGATTTTTGTCTCTTACAGACGGCCGTAAGAGACAAAACTGCCCGGTTTTAGCACGCAATTTTCTGTGAAAGCTGCATTACGATATAAAAATAAACCCGATATATTCATTGAATTAGTATATAATTGAAAATTGTCCCATGTAACGTTAGGCAACCGTCGGGTTGGAAGTCAAATGATCGGAAGTCGGCGACCTCGTAATATTTTGGTATGCAGGCAATTAATGGCTGGTCGAATGTCAACTGGGATGGTCGTAAGCTGTTTTCAGAACCTCCTGGAAGAAATCCCTCTAAGTGGCTCTACTCCCGCCCCTAAGATAACCTGCACCACCGATCCCGGCTACTATCTCGAAGCGGTACTAGCATCAACTTCCTTTGCTTCCACTTGGCTATTGCTATTGTTAGGATTTCATTATAACTCTTCATTAGTTCTGGTTGCGCCACATTGCATGAAGACCAAATTTACAAGTATGATGCGAACATATATCTTTATTGCGACAGAAATTCATAGTATTAAGAAATTGGCCTTTCGCAATCACATAATATATTATTAAAAGCAACGCATCGTATTGCATAAAGATGCAGATATGGTTGATGCGATTGCACGTTTTTGTGTATATGGTATCAACCATTGCACGCAATCTATAAATATACACGCTACCATTGCTAATTTCACAAAGATGCACATATAGTTGATGCCATTGCACGTTGTTGTAGATATGGTATCAACCATTGCACGCAAGCTATAAATATAGAAGCTACCATTGCTCTAGCCGCATAGTAATAGTCAGCAATATTTCACTCGACATGTGGTAATAGAAACGCGTTATTAGCATTTTGCGGGCAATGGAAAGCCGTTGTCTTCTTTTTGTGTGCAATGGAAAGAAATTGTCTTCATTTTGCGCGCAATGGAAAGAAGTTATCTTCGTTTTGCGTGAAATCGCTACGCGACGTGTCTACGGTGTGCAGTTCGTGCACGCACTTCTGTGTGAAAGACGCACACATTAAACAAGATGTATTCAGCAGCAACGTAATATGGATGAAAAAGAAATACATCTGCTAATATAGTCAACACAACATTCCCCATTATGTCGCCGACTTTCTAAAACGTCCAGCTGAAACCTCTGCTATTTTTGCAGTTGCCCAGTTTTCACAATAGCACTAAACGTAATAATTTAAGCTATTATACAGTTATATATGCCCACCACAGAATCCAAGGCGCTTTTGTGAATTTTAGTTTATATTAGCACTACTACTGTTACGATAACAACATTACGAATTGTTTTTTTTTTTGGCAACGGCTAAAGTTTACAAATGACAGTCGGAAAAATTTTTCAGAATCAGCGGCGGATGAATAGTCTAGTTGTAGTTACGAAACAGGTTTTTGTAGTCTAATGGATAACAAAATACTTATGTGGAGGCCCAGCAAGGCGGAAAAGCGTGGCATTGTTCCCTGGAAGCAACTGCGAGGTAAGCTCGTAATCAATCAGTAGATCGCAAGTGACGGTACATTGGCTTTGACGAGTCAAGGGAAAAAGCAGACGATGGACTGTGATGACGAACCAGTACACCTATGTGACCGAGGCATACCATTCAAGGGCATTAGTCGCAACAAGGAGCGTCTCTTCGTCTCGTGCAGTCGACGACAGGTATCCGAAACGCAGAGGTGTGCGCGTGCAGAAATTATTGAGCCCGCGGGTACCCGCGCAAATCAATAGGCTGTCCATCGCCACCAGGCCCGTACCCGCGGGCTCAAGTCTTTTTTCAGGCCCGCAACTTATTGAACCCTTAATGGTCCAACATATTTATCTCTTTGCGTTTTAAAGCTAAGCTAATCTCGTTAGCTTTCTGATAGCGGATTCTTCGCCAGCGACCTCTCGCTGCCCAGGCTGCACGACAAGGACGTGATCCGCTTTTGCAGCCCACCTCCCTACCGCCCAAACAACCACCCAAATGGAAATTGCCCAACTACCCAAATGCCCAACACAAGAATTTGTAGCGTCCTAAAGATACCGTGATTTGCACTTATACAGGGCCTAGTAAAGGGAACCTCCTTGCGGTCTACAGCGCCCATTAAAAGGAACTGCCTAGTGGCTTCTACTGTGCCCAGTAAAGGCAGCCGCCTAGTGATATCTACATTGTCCACTGAAGGAAATTACCTAGTGGCTTCTGCAACGTCCAGTAAAGGAAAATTTTTGGTGACCCCTACAGCGCCCACGCCGCTTTGGGGATACCATGCAGTTACACCAATTTTAACAACTTCCACGAAACACACCAGTAAACACATGACTGATCGTGAACCACCAAACATGGGAAACCTGTGGGTACCTGCGGTTAGCCGTACCCGCGGGTTAACCGCTACCCGCGGGCTTAACCTTTGGACCCGTACCCGGATAGGCCCACGGGTACCCGTACCCGCGCACAGCTCTGCCGCAACGTCGCTTCAGCGTGTAGGGATTGTAACATCTCAAGTCTTAGCCGCAGGGCTGCAAGCTTTGGAAATACATATAAGGCAATACATGTCCTTCGCTTTTCAGCACGCGTTAACAGCCGGTTGTGGTCAAATAAAAAACGCATGCAGGTATTGGAGTGCTTCACTGTATTGAATCGAACTCTAACCATGCGGACACAGCAATCGCATTGCAATAGCAGGTGGAAATAATATTATTGTTTGGCCATATTATGAAATGGAAAACAGTCCGTTCACCGTGGAAAAATCGGTTAGTACATGCACAGTAGAAATCCCCATCGAATTCAAGTTAGCCAATCGAAGTTATTACGGTTATCTCGGTACAACAGCCAACATTATTCAGCAGCATGTCGCAATGTGGGTTGTTGCACTTACGATTCCGTACGGGTAACGCTGAGATCTGGGTCTTATTAGTACATGCGAACTGGACAATTAGTACCAATGAAAAGAATACATCGCCTTCCTCGATTGATAGCTGATATGAATATATCAGAACTGCCATGTTTCATCCGATATATCGCATGGACGAAATGCGAAGTCACATATCATTAAACGACAGTAGATGAAAAATGGGCGTTTGGCCCCCCCCCCCACCGGGGCGGGGCGGGGGAGTAGGGGGTGTATGGTTATGTAGGGATAACCTATATAAGCAGCTCATATATAAAAATCTGGATTAGTATTTTATACATATTAATATATAATTATATATAATCAGCAACGAAAAGTATTTAGAGATAAACTTGGGTTTTTATGCCCGGGTTTGTACAGTTATGGTGTTTTTATACCCGGGTTGACATGTTTATGGTTGAAGTATGTTTATATATGTTTATATGTCTGCGTAACATTTTATGGGAATTTTTTTTTTCAGTATATATTTGTATATTCTTTTTTCTATAAATCATTATTTTTACCTGTTTTCTTTCTACGTAAACATGCTTTAGGATACAAAAGATATATAGAAGCCAAACCGCTCAAAAAGAACAGAAAAATCAAAGGATCAAAATATCGGAGACAACCCGAACCGCGTCGTAGCATACTTTTAAGAATTTCGTCGATAATGCGTCATTTCAAAGAGTCACAACGGGTATTTTTAGCTTTCTCACAGAATTCCGCTTTGAACCAATGCAGCGGTGGATTCAGTTGTTGCAGTTGCATATTAGACAATGAATGTATAGCATACATATATGTATATTGCAAGTTCAAACGTTTCGGCCGTACCAAGGGCCTCATCAGGCGCCTGTAGGCTACCGCTACGTTTTCTTTATTGTAGCGTGTGCCGGGTAATTGTTCCAATGATATTATATCACGAATGTATATATATATATATATGTATATTGCAAGTTCAAACGTTTCGGCCGTACCAAGGGCCTCATCAGGCGGAAAGGCTATTTTAGGGGTAAAGTAAAATACTGTTTTCTTGCAACATGGGTACATTACTGAAATTTAAGGGCACAAAATAGTAAAAATGTGTAATTTTAGGGGTACACAAATGGTAAAATTACTAATTTAGGGATACAAAATGCCGCAAATATGTAAATTCAAGGGTACAAATATGGTATTTTTGGGGTACACAAACACTTTGTTGCAACATAGGTACGTCTTAGGGGTACAAAAAGGCTATTTTAGGGGTATAAAATACTTTTTATTGCAACATAGGGGTACATTACTGAAATTTAGGGGCACAAAATAGTAAAAAATGTGTAATTTTAGGGGTACACAAATGGTAAAATTACTAATTTAGGGATACAAAATGCCACAAATATGTAATTTTATGGTACATTGGTGGTAAATATATACAATCTAGGGGTACAAATGGTAAAAAATATATCATTTAAGTGGTATAAACTTGAGAAATAATGATAAAAGTGGTAAATTGAGATAGTCAAAGTGTACAAATCCGGTTATAAAAGTTAAAAAAGTATGAAAATTCTGTAAAATAGAATAGTGTATATTGGAAAATTTTGCGTACAAGCACAAATTTTTAACATTTTATTCAGTTTATTGTGATATTTTTTGCTTATTTATTGCATTTTTCTCATTTAATCAGAAAATTTTCACAAAACCACAACTTTTTTTCTATTATTTGATCACCATTTACATGATTTTATCAAAAATATGAAGATGTTAACTAAATTTGACTAAATTTCTCTACAGAAACGGCTTATGCTAAGAAATTTCTAACATTTTAACTATAGATATTTGCTGGGTAATCGTTGATGAGACGTGAATTTCCACTGGCTACGTGACCTGTATGAGCATGTACAATGTTTTTACTGATGTGTATAAAAATAAGCGACCGTTCGCTCGAATGAAAGTGTAAACTACTTAATAAATTGAAATGCACTGGTATATATAAACATTTCACCCGCCAAGGAAATCATCATGGCTTATACTGATACACGGTATTGGCTACCATTATGTTTTTTTCTTTTTTTACTTCAAATTAAACATATAACACAACTTAATAATATCATCATAATAATCAACATACAACATATGGTATGACAATGATAATTCTTACTAATTGACTGTTTAAAAAGTGTTTTCGTTCTTCTTTTATATTCCTCCGCCTTGATATTCTTGTCGTCGTCGTTGAAACTTGAACAAATTTTCTTCCTTTCTATCGCCCGTCGATATAGTCGCCTGTTGCTTCTCATCGACGTCTAAACTCTGCCACCCGATGTTGCCTATAATCTATATCCTTTTGGATCGTTGCGCCGTATTTTCCATACCTTCACGAATATTGATTCCAATGTATCGTTGACGAATCTCTTTATCCTATCATACGTACGAGATTTTCATAAATCTGCTCCCATATAATGGTGGTGAACGTATATCCTCGATAAATACCAACCATTCGTCCTTATAGTCCTTGAAAGGTATCGAAAGTCAAAACAAATGTCAAATACGCGAAAGATAAACCATCTGTGCGTTCCATTTAAGACTTTTCAGTAAGCAACTGCCTCTTAACCTTTTTTGTACCCTCGAAGAACTCTACCGGTTCATTATATAAGTTACTGAAATTCCAATATTTTCAGCTGATCAGTATTTACAATATTTGTTGGCTTTTTGTTCCCTATTAGTAATTTTACCATTGTGTACCCCGAAAATTACACATTTACTATTTTGTGCCCCAAATTTTAGTAATGTACCCACGTCGGATAACAGTATTTGAATCCTTAAAATAGCCTTTTTGTACCCCTAAGACGGTACCCTATGTTGCAACAAAAAGTGTTTCGTACCGAAAATATCATATTGTAATCCTAAAATTACATATTGCGGCATTTTGTATCCCAAATTAGAATTTTACCATTTGTGTACCCCGAAAATTACACATTTTTACTATTTTGTGCCCTAAATTTCAGAATGTACCCCTATTTGCAAGAAAACAGTATTTGTACCCGAAAAATAGCCTTTCCGCCTGATGAGGCCGGTACGGCCGAAACGTTGAACTGCAATATACATATATATACACAGGGCATCGTGATATAATATCCTTGGAACAAGTACCCGGCACACGCTTCAATAAAGAAAAAACGAGCGGAGCCTACAGGCGCCTGATGAGGCCCTTGGTACGGCCGAAACGTTTGAACTTGCAATATACATATATGTATGCTATACATTCATGATATAATATGCTTGGAACAAGTACCCGGCACACGCTGATACCATGGTACAACCCAGCACCACCATATGACCCCGTACAACCCGAATCCTATATTATCCACCTAAAATATCAAGTTTACCGCGGTTATATAAGTTTACCGTGTTGAAAGTGGTGCAAAAATTTATCGGAAAACAAAATCTCTTAAAAGTAGTTTTGAAGGCTTTCATCGGGTAGATCTCATCCCCAGGATCACAACCTATCCAAGCATGAGCAAGCCAAAAAAGAAACCAAAAAAGCAAAGAAAGAACAAAAAAAAAGAAAAAAAAAAAGAAAAAAAAAACACAAAAAGACGCAACAAAAACAAAAAACAAACAAACACAAAACAGAAAACACACGAAAAAAAAAAAAAAAAAAACAACGGCAAAAAAAAAAGCAATCAAAAATAAAAATAAATATAAAAAAAAAAAAAAAAACAAAGAAAAAGCGCAAAATCAAAAAAAAAACAGCCCAACCCCAAAAAACACCACCACCACCGCCCACCGGGGCCAAAGCCCATTTCATCTATAACGACATTAGGCATGCTTATATATATCAGCACGAAAAAAAAAAAAAGAAAAAAGAAAAAAAAAAAGTGATTCCGCTTTTGACGAATCAGAAGCGATTAGTAATGAAACTATGGCACGCAAGTAAACAGGTACAGGGGAATACAGCGGTACCCATTGGATGCTCACGACCGTACACTGATCTACAAAACCATGTATATAACTGCAACCCAAAAAGATGAGTTGTCGAACTTCCAGTGCGTCCTGCAAGAAGTACTAGTGTTGACACAAGTAGTTGTGTAATGACCGCACACACTCACGAACAGAGTTCGAGTTTTCAAACATGTAACTTGGTGGCGTTGCATAGTAATCAGCCAGACGAGACAATCGATGTTGACGTGCACTTGTTGACACTGCTGCGCAAGTGTCTCTTCTTTGTGTAACGGCGGCAGCGCAGCTCAGTAATATTGTTTACGGTTTCCACTAGATGCGATATGGGAGTGTTGTCAGCGTCTGAACATTTCATGCGAATTAAAAGATTAGTCGATGTCGTTCTTACCATAGGACAGTCGGAATATCAAGGAATTATGGCAGTAGCATCGGCATTGCCTTACGAGGTTATTATAAGACGAGACTTGCTAAAGCGAATGGGAGAAATTAAAGATTTTAATAAAGGTCAACTAATTCTTGGAGACGACGTCATTAGGATGAACGCCGTAAGAGTCGTAGTGTAACAGCCCGAGATTTTCAGGATTCCAATTGGATATACAAAAGGAGAAAGTATGCAAAGTTTAGTCAAAATG
This sequence comes from Trileptium ribeirensis, assembly GCA_030248225.1. NCBI lineage: Eukaryota > Metazoa > Nematoda > Enoplea > Enoplida > Thoracostomopsidae > Trileptium > Trileptium ribeirensis. The sequence continues at coordinate 137,045 of JASANE010010593.1, forward strand.
CGGGGTAAATGTCATGGGACGGGCGATCGGATACCGGTGGAGCGTGACCTGAGTATCATGTCGTGTGTTATCATTCATTGTTGCTATAAAATAAAATATGTTATGGATGTAATTCGTCGTATCGTCACGCTCCACCCGCCCGAGGTGCACGGGTTGATTTTGGCACCAAAACGGAGTACATGCGATCCCAAGTATCGTATCCGGTCGACCGTAAATGAATTCGATGATGTCATGTGCATTTATAATATATTGAATGTATGCATAACGAAATGTTGTATTATTTTAGTTTATGTGGTAAAAGAGTGGAGCACCGCGTGTCCGGGTGGGTCTGGGCAGTATATGGGAGCTTTTAAGAGAAAATCTAATGGGGAAACTTTTGTCACATTTCTAACCTCAAGGACCCATCCTGGCATGCGGTTCCGGAACAACTGAGCCCAGGAGCGAAGCGAGAAATTTTCGGGAAAGAATAGCAACCGAATTTATCTAAAACCGTAAATTTTATAGGGCCTACTCAAAAGCAAAATTTCAATAGTTATCGGACATCCAGGGCCAAGTAGGCTTATCGCATCATTAATAGGGTTCCTTAAGGCTTCAAAATTTCGCGGTCGGGCCATGTTGGCCCTTACCGGTAAGTACTTAGGGACCCCCAATTAAGCGTTTAAACACCCATTTTTTAAAGTCTTAAATCTCTGCCGAAATAACCAAAACTTACCAATTTTTCGGTCCCCACACCTCTAGAGGGTCTTACCCTACCTATCTAGCTGAAAACCGGAGCCACCTAACTTAACCGGTCCGAGCAGGACCTCGATAACCCTGCCGGGACACCAAAATTTTCTATTTTTAGCTCACAAAACGGCCTCTAACAGGCCACCTATTGGTCCTACATATAAAATTGTATTTTTATCAGTAGGCGACCAGCCAGGGCGTGAACCTGGTCCCGCCCCGGCCGCCTACTGTCTTTCGTTGGTCCGCAATCACTAAAAATATATTCAAATCGTGATACAATTTTGGCGCCCTGGGCGCTCGTATATCTTCTCGCTTAAAATTCGCCTCGCCTACCAGCGCGAGGTTTAGCTGTCGTGTCGGTTGCTTTGAGAGGACCCGCTTGTTATTAGCCGATTTATCATCGCCATATGTGTATGTTGACCAGCGGCGACTTCTCTGCTTTTATCGTTTGTTGTAGACAGTGTAATACAGTTTAGCGACGCATCGCTGTTGTATCTGGTTTCTCAGATTTGTTTTAAATTTGCTTGGCTTTTCTGTGGAGATGAACTGTATATCTATACACAGCAGTTTGGGGATAGGACAGCACGACGGGGAAGGGCGTAGAGACACTAGTATAAAAGCAAAAGGCCCGACGCAGCGTCGGAGCCAGTCGAGTTTAGCGCAGACCCAGTGGTCTGCTTATTTCTTTTATGAGGCGGTTGTCGCCTTTTATTTTACTGTTTTCAAAAGTTTGCTTTTTGCTCTTTGGTTTTATTTTTCCCAGGGGTGTTTCCTACCGTGTAGAAACGGGACGGAGTCGCCCCTGGCGAGTGTTCTATGTTTCAAAATTAACTAGCAGGGGTCGCCCTTGCGGGTGCTGGCGCGTCCGACGGATGCCCCGGCGCACCCGTAAGTGCGGTCCCAACGCTGTTGAGAAAGAGCACGCTAAAATTGTCCACGAAACTCAAATTCTCGACTGGTTCCCCGCTCGCCGGGTCGTCATTTTTTATTTCAGACCCGGGGGCGAAAATTATTTAGTCATGTGAATGGGGTAGGGAAACACACGAGGGAGGGTAAGGCTTTCAGTAAGGTGTTTAGCATAAAAAAACTAATAGCGTGTTGACCTGGAGGCAGCCGCGGAGGCAAATGAAAATTGAGCATAAGTGCAAGTTAGTGCTAGGCTACCCCGTCAAAATTACGACCATTTAATCCCTGAGCATTTCATTTAAGCGTTCCCGTCTAGTCTTCTCAAAGACACAGTCTTCAAGGCCGTTTTAGACACGGTAGAAGACTGTAATAATTTTCATCAAACAGTTTAAGATCCCGCCACAAATTGGCACGATAAAACAATTCTCAATTTTTCAATGACCTTCAAGAGGCAATGGAGCTTCTTTCGATCGGTGCTCCATCCGTGCTCGCTTTCGAAGTCGTAGCTTGGGTCGAGCCTAAGTCATAGGAAAATATATCAGAACTGCTCCAGGTAGCACGACTTAAAGACCCAGTATTGGGGAAGAAGAGAGAGCGGTCCGCTCGGGACGGACGCAGTCACTTGCACGCGGGAAGCATTTTGAAAGAAATTAAGAACGGAACCCCTGACGCTAGCCCCAGAAATTCGAGCTGCCACCCTGAGATTTATTTTCATTTCAATGAAAACTCTATCGTCCAACCCAAAATACAGACGGGTCTCAGGCCGTTTAGACACGGTAGAGCACTCCGTCACGCAATTTTAACAATGTAACAACTATCGATGGGTCGATGCGGTTGCTCCATAGGGAGTGACGTATCAGGACCTTTCGTGCGTTGTTTTCCCCACTTCTCACGATTTTTGCAAATCTACTATTCTGACCATGCAGGGGTATCCTAAGTGTTTTCAAACGTAAATCACAACTGGTTTCTTTTGGTTCGCGAACTAAACCTTTCGCTGAGGGCGCGGCAGCGTGCGCCTTATTCCTGCTTGCAAATGACTGCAGACCTCCAATTGAATCAAGGCTACTCAGGGGAGTGAAGCACCGAACTAGGAAGCGAGACGGAGTCAGCTGCAATCTATAATTGAGTCAACTTTTAGGTAAACTCTCGTGCTCGCACCCGTTAGACGAGCGACGGCCCTGAGGAGGACACAGAGTAATTATCGCCCCAGATTTTTCTGTGAAGGAAATTTATCGGCGCGTGCCCATAAACCTTTTAGACACGGTGGGTTTCGATATAGCGCCCCGTTTTCATGTCAAATCATCGATTCAAAACAGCTTTACAAGGCAAACAAAACTCGGGAGGCGCAGCAGCGCGTCCCCCTTTTAATAACGATCCGCGTTTTAACCTGACCCTGTCGCACGCAAAGTTTGATGACAAACTTTCCTCACAAGTATCCAGCAGCTGACGTCCGGCCTCAAGATATCGAGCAGCACATAGGTGGAGTGTAAAAGGAGGTTGATGACAAGAGGGTGTCTGATAGTTCAGGGCGTTTTCGCGGGCGAAGTCAATCAACGGTCGGTAGGGAAAGTTCGTTTCTGCGCCCTGTCAGGCGGGTAAGGCAGTCCACAGAGAAAAATTGAGTACACAAGCCGAAGCGATTTTCACGTGGGGTAAAACAGGATTCACATCACCCGTTCTGTACCTAAGCATATCACGGGGTGCCCTGCGAGGTACCCGTACACTTTACTGTATATAAATAATGTTTGTTGTTGGAATGTCATATCTTGCAATTTGTCTAAATAAAGTGTCCGCGTGTGAAACTTATAGTAGGCGATACGTGTTTAGTGCAGTGGTGAAACTAGCCCTTCGAATAACAAGGATCCAGAGTAACCTTAAGGCGAAATTTCAAAACTCAGGTTTAGTCTCGAAATTCATAGTTAGGCTCGTTCAGTAGTTGGTGCACGGCTTCACCTAAATTTACTCGCGCTAGACAAGAACCCTGGGGATTGAGCTCCAGGTGTTCCCTTAAGCTACCGGCCCGGCAAGAATCTTCCTGTGGAACCACCCAAGTTTATTGTCAGGATTAGGCTCTTGCGTACCAGACTAACACAAGGAATCACGCCTCCCCTTTAGGATTTAAATGGAATTGAGGGAAAGGCGAGTCAGCCTTATTACCTGTGAGCAGGCTTAGGGGTTGACTCTCCCTCGGGGGACCTTCGTACCACTAGATACGTGGGCCAAAATAGGGGCCAGGCCGAACACCCTGGTTAACCCGCCGGCAGCCTACTAAGCTAAGCGGTTCCCTTAGGTCATCGCATAGATCACCAGGGAGTCGTGGAAGCCGGGTTTGCCCGGGCACCACACGCCAAGAA
>JASANE010010594.1:0-69129 GCA_030248225.1 Trileptium ribeirensis
TTTCCATAAAACATGGTCGTTGCAATAGCTCGCGGTGTGCAATTCGTGCACGCACTTCTCTGTGAATGATGCATAAATTCACGGCGATAGATTACTGTCTGCTGGAATCACCCTTGTCGAGCTATCATAATCGCCAAGGTCCACAATACAAACACGTCCGTGGTTAAGGTTAACCGTTAGATCGAGGAAAAGAGCTTTCCCCTAAAACGAACTGACGACCTAGCCAGTTGTCGTCCCCAGTTACGGTTGACACTGTGAAAGTACGCTGTGGTACGCCAGGCCCAAAATAAAATCACCATATCCCCATTGCAATAAAAGGACTAATCGCGTCCTTCCGCGAATCGTCCTGACCCCGAACCGAGTAAGTGCAAAACCCCGTTTTCGTTTTGGAGCGACTTGATCGCTGAGTTTAAGCAATTTTCTATTTTATCACTGGTTGCCCGTTAGGCTATGTACTATGTATGCCCTTGCTTGATTTTTTCACTGTTGCTGCCTCTCTCCTTTTTCATTTTCCCTTATTGAGTTTCGATCCTGCACGGGGATTTTATGCCCGCTGCAGATATTTCTGTTTTATCCACTCGACTATCGAGTTCTGAGAAATTTCAGTAAAATTTTAGTAATAACTCAACTGCACAATTGCACTAGTGCAGTTGAGACACTGTACAATTTCGATGAGTACAGTGTATTAAGGCAATAGGATGAGTTAGAGAGAGTGAGGATGAAAAGAGAAGGGCAACCAAGAAGACAAGGAAACAAAATAAAAGAAAGAAACCAACCAAAGGAACGACAACCAGAAAGGGACGCAGACGCGTACGCGGGCGGAATACCCGCGCCCGCTTGCCCGGCCGAGTCGCAGCAACGAATCGGCAGGCCTAGCCAGCCCCACCTAGGATCCTACTAAAATTGCTGAGACAACGGCTATTGGAAGGATAGAGAAGAATCTGGCCTCGGGACGGAATGCATAAGTGACTTGTTAGGGACGCTAGGCAGCATTTGTAGGACGGGAAATGCACACGGACAGCATTTTATCTTCGGACCACGATGTAGGCGACTCTTTAGTTGAACCCAGATTGGTAGCCTGTATTCGTTGACGATTATAAGTAATCGGTTGCTCTGACAATGTAATGATGGTACCATATTTGATTTTTCTTATTCTGCAATTGAGTTTTATCTTGTACGGGGGCCTATGCACTCCCCGTACCCGGATTCGTGCCCTGTCACCGTCCCTTCCCCGCATAGTTCCCGAATTGCGTGCATCGCCGCGCGTTATTAAGAGCGAATTTCGAAGCACGCCAGAACGCATGACCCGAGCGATAGCTGACTTAGTTCACGTTCGACATGGAACGCCTCGGGTATAGATTTTGGTCCGGTACATCCGGGAACGTGATCGCTCGCACCGCCCCGCTCCCCGACTAGACAATGACAAGGCAACGAACGGGTACGACCGCTTAAATCTTGGTTGGCTTAGACGATCCTCTAATTGCCCATATACGATTCGATATTGTAATGTACGTTATGAATAAAATCTTAAAACAATCAAATGGTTTGTCCCGTGTTATTTATCTCCTAGCGTGATAAGGACGTCCTCGAGAACGGGTTAACCCTTCGTGCCACGGCTTGCGGACGCAAATACCCCAAGCCCTGACACGAGCGGTCCACCGCCAACATTGACATAGTTGTGTAATTGCAGCGAGAATGGTCCTCAAAATTATTTGTCAAACTCACTCGCTCAATAGTCACACTTGCACCAGAGATAACATTTATTAGGAAAACTTTGTTACTCGCCACCAACACAGTTAGGTTACCTCATTACAAAACAGATAGTCCGACGTTAAACGTTTCAGGGCGGTTGGAAGCCTGTGGGGGCCACTTAGCTACACCCGAATCAAGTGTTTGACCGGAACTAAACTCACTGGAAATCAAAATTTACTTAGGCAACCTCAATTATCACGCGTTTTTTACTTCAAATCAGGTCAGATTAAACAACTTCCGTTAGGTTAGGACAGGGAATATCGGTTTGACATCGATGCAAAAAGTTAGTCCAACTAAACGTGATTGCCTAATATTGAGCGTAGACTAGCTCATGCATATTTGTCCGCTGTCCCCATTGTGATAGTTCTTCTTTATATATTTGATTAGCCATGGGCATGGAGTAGTAAATCGCTACCAGGGTACCCAAGCCGACGGCTATTGGAGTTTCCGTTAGCTACTAGGTTACCCGACACTAACTTTGGTAGTTTTCGTAAACTGCAGTTTCTACTCAAATTTGCGTATATGTGATATTAGTATTAGGTACCCAAATATGTAAATAAGATATGCAGGTTGCGATGGAGTTGAGGTAAAAAAATTGCTCCGGCCCACCGTATAATTCTGCTTGTTCAGATGCACATGGTGGCTGAGGAAAATAGTATGAAGATCGGCCAAAAGTCAAATACTTGGTTCAGACTGAGCTATGGAGCCATACGATAAAATGAGTTCGGACATGGAAAAGTTAAAGTGCCATTTTATGTAAATGTAGCGGTTTCCAGTGGTTGAATATTTTTTCACGATAAAGATGCACGAGGTTGCGAAGAGATAGGCGTGTTATTTTATCGGGCACAGCGTAAAAGAAGCTTTGGGCTATTCCATAGCTAAGTTTGGTTTTCCGAGAAAAATAGAGAATGCAACATTACATTAGTTTCAGTCTCTTCGCTCGATTTGTTATCACCTGCTTGCCGCTTAACTACTGTGTGTGAGTTTGCATTTCAGTTGAGATGACTGTGATAACTAGATAATAGAAAGTCGTAAACTAAAACTTAAGAAAATCATAAAGATGTCTAAGATCTGGCTTCGCATGCTGAAAAACAACCTATAGTACTGCTGAATCCGGACTTTCAACCAGAGACAACTCCGGCAATATATACACAATGAATTTAGAGATAAACCGCAAATAGTTTCAATTTTTATGACCATTGTATGACGTGACGTTTGACACCTATTTGATCTAAAGTTGCACTTAAGCTTAAGGTTAAAAACGGACCGATTCAATAAAATTTGAACCAACTTTTTCTATGTGTATAAGCAATGATTCATCTTTAGCTTTCCATAAAGGCGAAAACAGATCTACATTTGCAATATTTTTGTCATTGCATCATAATTTCTGTTTATCAAATCTGAATACTCGTATTTTTTTTATTTTCACCTCCCAGATTTGTCAAATATGGGCCTTCAAAAGCGGCACTCTATTCGCGCGAGTAGCCTAAGCATTACACAAACCCATTTTCGATTCTTTAAATCCGGTTTATTATATAGTTAACTGTTCGCACAGGTTGTTTCCAATGTTTTAAAAACTATAACAAACCGTTGTATATTGACGATATGTAGTTACCAATCCAGTTACTTTTTTGTTGGATATGACATAAAACAAAAAATTGTTTTTTGAAGAGTTCGGGCATGAGTTCGTTGGTTTCTTGTCACCTGATTGCTCAGATTCGAGCCTAAGGCCTAAAAATTAATTTTTGTAGTTAGCTACCACTTTTGTTGTTGTATTCCCGTTTTAATTTTTGTATATTTGCAGTGAAACCTATTTAATTTGTAAATACGCGCTACTCTGATTATTGCTACAAGCGTCCGAGACATAATGCACCGTTCACATTAAGCTGCGTGCGTCGACTACACACTCTTTGGAAGGTGTCATGACAATTGCACAAAATTTGCTGAGGATTACTTGACAGTTCCTCGCTGATTGCAGTTGCTGGCAGAACACTATCTACAAAATTGTGCAACTGTCGTGCCAGTACCTGTAATCTAGTGACATGTTAGCGACGATGTTTACAACTTAGAATTAATGTACTGACATAAGCTGCAAATAGTGTAACTGCCGTGGCAGTAGCTACAATTTTGAGTGGTTGTCTTGCTAATATCATCAATTTGGTGTTACTGTCATGGCACCATGAGCAATTTTTGTGCAATTGTCTTGACAGTATCTACATTTGACATAACAGGTGCGACGGTATCCAGAAGTTGTGTAACTGCCCTACAGTGTCTGCAAATTTCTGAGAAACTGTCTTGCAAGGATGTGTATTTGATGTAAATGCCATGCCGGTATCTACATTTTATGGAACTGCGCTACAGTTTCTGCACTTGAAGTAAGTGGTGTGGCAATTACACAAATTGGTATTATGTTATGACCTGGTACAGTATTGACAGTTATAAGCTAATTACACTGCAGTCATAATGAAGTAATAACTTTAATATTTGTTTCGGATGTAGCGACAGGCATTATGGCGTTAATATGAATTCTACACATGCCCACACACACCTCTACACATGCCCACACCATGCACACACTCAAATAAAATATACAACCTTCAAAGTTGGCTTTGTTATAGCTTGGTGAGGTATCTGATCCCAAAACTTTTGCAAACAATATGCGAGGCACACAGAGTATGTAATGGATACTGCTGAAGGTTCTTTTATAAATTATAGGCCGTACACCATCACTGAGTATAAGTCTCAATACCTTTAAATTATAGACATATCGATAACTCTACATCCTCAATGCATTACTATTAAGTCATTCTACAAAACATAGCACATAAATAGCTTGATAGCGAATTTGTCGCCACCTATTTCTAGTTGCGTTGACGCACAAAAGGCTTAGATACGATCATAATTCACTTTGGCAACCCATCATCCAACATTGTTTGTGTGTGTGAGCCGAAAAATTCGCCGAAACTGTATGCCTAATAGGTCTGTTGGTCAGAGCTCCGCTAAGCTAAACAAATTGGATAACACTGTGCAACTGAAAAAAAAACAATTCACCTGGCGACTTCGGTAGAACCTCAATATTTTGCCAAACTATAACAAATATATGTAAATGAGTTTAACCGAGTAAAGGCTCTAAAAATATTTTCTTTAAGTATATTTACATACAAAAAACATAATATTTACTGCGGCACAAACTGCCGCACTACAAACACGTACCATCTAGTGGGTAACCTGGATGAAAACCAGACTAGCGCTAGTATTTATCCTTTGCTATTGCTGTTTAGCAGTAGCGTCTTTGAGTAACTAATCAACCATTCTCCTCCCCTTTATGGGTTATCAACCCTCTTTTTGAAAGCGGTTCTACGTCCATGCTACATAAAATACCAAAGTTTGTATATGTTCTCTGTATTAATAAAATTTACGATCATGTAATATTTAAATGCAAGTAATCGAGGTTAAATTTTACCCGTAGGTGAGCCCTGGAAAGACCGTGACAGTGTTATTAAAAGCGAATGCGTGAAGTGTTCCAAAATTTATATACCGGGAAAAAGAAGTGAAAAAGAGGCAATTATTGAATCCAGTGCCGAGCTAGAGACTGACCCATTTTTTGTTCCATTTTTTGGGATTCAAAGTTCCGAAGGTTTATGGTATAATGTTCACAAATTGTCTGAAGCTAGGCGGCAACAGGACGCCATTTCTCCACATTTTCGTTAATTCGCTTCAGACGTGTATCCGGTTCCAAACGATCTTCACTCGGAAAACTAGAAATATACGTATCGTAATTCATTTGAGATTAGTTTTAAAGTGTTAAATTGGAACAAAATGTATACCGGCATAATACGTATGTGAAATTGTGCCACGTTGTTAAATTCAACATACTGTAATTGTGCGTTAAAAGGCTTAGATTGTGCGGTGCATGAATTTAATATCCAGCACTAGATTTCCACGTTTTCTGTTCCACCATACAATGTTGAGCTTTTACCGAGAGAATGAAATAGATTTTTGTGATTTGAAATAATTGTCGTCATGGCCCTTTCTTTAGGGAGTTAGATAGCATTTTGGATATATATACTGGCTTTCTAAACAGGTTCGTCGCCAAGAGGGGGTAGCGGATAGGAATCCTGGCTGCTCGCTTAGCTACCAACTACGGCTGCCAACATATCAAATCGTTCAGTAAACTTCTGTGTTTATTCAGATTGTAGAATGAACCCATTTTTTTAAATTACTGATGCAACGATAGAAATAAATTTGGTATAGTGACGGTAAATAACATTTAGTTTGATTTTCACTTATTCGCTCCAACATGTAAGCTTTCTTGCTCCGCCGCGAAGTTAGCTCATCCTCTTGAAAGGTTGTTTTACTCTCCTGGGAACTAGTCCTCGCCATAGCACTGATCTGGCATCACATTGCTATGTTAATAAACACTTGTTATAAGCAAGCGAGTGGAAATGGATCGGTGTACATATATACACAGATGCTGTGTAGACCACGAACAGTTCACGAACAGTTCTAACTGCCTAAAGACTTTTGAATTAGAAAAAGTAGCAATTTGATCAATTTTAGGTGGAAAACACTATAAACCCGTTGTTCTGCTTCAACAGGTTGGAAAATCACATCAGCAAAATTTTTGAAATTTCACCTTTTGGAGAAATTTCTTAGACTTAAAGTCGGAACTCGACAGCGACTGCTCTGTATAAATAGATGATATAGAAAATTTGTAGCACTCGCTGAGGAGATTTTGTTGTGTACACTGCTAACTTCCCTAGACTCATTCTTACTACCTACGAGCTTATAACCTAGTTATTGCTGATTCACAGAATAATGCGCCCATCTACTCGAAAATTTTTGTTACATATTGCTGACTCACAGAATAAAGCGTACATCTACTCGAAAATTTTTGTTACATACGACATGTCGTACGTAGCTGCGTTACATCTGACATGTCGTTTGTAACACTTGTACATAGAACTCTACAAAAATCTACTCCAATTTGATATTGGTGCCCAGTCCAGTTTGATATTGGTACACCCCTGCAGATTGATATTGGTGCTCCTTCAGCTTTATATTGGTCCCCCATCTAGTTTGAATATTGGTGCCACCCTCCAGTTTGGTATAGGTGCTGTCCAGTTTGATATTGATACACCACTGTATTTTGATATTGGTGCCCACCTCCAGTTTGATATTGGTGCCCCCTCCGGTTTGACATTGGTGCACCACTTCATTTTGATATTGGTGCCCCCTCCAGTTTAATATTGATGCCCTCCTCGAGTTTGATGTTGGTGTCCTCTCCGATGTGACATTGGTGCCCCTCCTGTTTTATATTGGTGCCCCTTCCTATTTGATATTGGTGCTCCCCTCCTATTTGACATTGGCGCCCCCTCCTGTTTTATATTGATGCTCCCTCCTGTTTGATATTGGTGCTCCTCCACTTTGATATTGGTGTCCCCCTCCAATTTGACATAGGAGAAGGCAGCAATATCAAACAAGAGAAGGCCAATATCAAATTGGAGGGGGCCAATATCAAGCTGGAGGGAGCAATACAAACTGCACGGGTATGCCAGTATCAAACTGGAGGAGGCAGCTATATCAAACTGGAGGCGCCAATGTCAAACAGCAGGAGCACCAATGTAGGACACCAATACCAAACTGAATTGGGGCCCCAATATCAATATAAAGGCTAAAGGGGGACATCACTATCAAACCGGAGAGCGGCACCAGTATCAAACTGGAGGGAGGCACCAATATCAAACTGGAGTGAGACCCACTATCACACTGGGTGGGGCACCAATATCAAACTGGAGGGAGACTCACTATTAAACTGGGAGGGACACCAATATCAAACTGGAGGGAGACCCACTATCAAACTGGGTGGGGCACCAATAACAAATTGAAGGGGACCCGATATATTTTATATCTAACAAGTACTCATAACTGTTTATATACGTGAGAAAAAACTCATCGCTACACTTATTGTTGAAAGCATTTATGTTTTGCCTAGTGGTGCAATGCTAACAAGCTATTAATTAAAAATAGTCGATTTACCGTGTATTCACCGATTCCCGAGCGTTTTATGCTTTGGGGTCTGGTTCCGGGGTCAGGGGTCAAAATGTGGGTTTTGGCCCCATTTTACCCCATTTTAGTACCCTTCGCGACAGCAATGTTATTTTTATCTTAACTATCTAATTTTTTTCTCTGGATGGTTTTGTTTCATAGTAAAATCATAAACGCCGCTGCCTCTTTTTTGTTTTTCGATTAAGGCTCCGGTTCTGGATTTATGGGGTTTGAGTTATGGGGGTATGGCGCCCCAACGGTTACTCGACCCAAAATTTGAAAATTTGTCTGACGTTTTGGGCGGCTGATAAATTGTACCTGGGGGTTTCCGGGCATGGGGAACTCATTGCCGGTGCCGGTTTTGCTCTTCGACCTATGGTTCCTTGGGTAAAGGAGTATGGCAGCCCATGGTTCGGGGTCAGAGGTCAAAATGAGGGTTTTTAGCACCCTTCACGGAAGCAAGGTTATTTTTATCATAACTATCGAATTTCCTTCTCTGGATGGTTTTATTTCGTAGTAAAATGATACATACCGATGCCTCTTTTTTTGTTTTTCGATTAAGGCTCCGGTTTTAGAGTTATGGCACCCTCATGGTTCCTCGACCCAAAATTTTAAATTTACCACCAACCCCTCCCGTGGGCATGTGTAGAATTCATATTAACGCCATAATGCCTGTCGCTACATCCGAAACAAATATTAAAGTTATTACTTCATTATGACTGCAGTGTAATTAGCTTATAACTGTCAATACTGTACCAGGTCATAACATAATACCAATTTGTGTAATTGCCACACCACTTACTTCAAGTTTAGAAACTGTAGCGCAGTTCCATAAACTGTAGATACCGGCATGGCATTTACATCAAATACACATCCTGTCAAGACAGTTTTTCAGAAATTTGCAGACACTGTAGGGCAGTTACACAACTTCTGGATACCGTCGCACCACTTATGTCAAATGTAGATACTGTCAAGACAATTGCACAAAAATTGCTCATGGTGCCATGACAGTAACACCAAATTGATGATATTAGCAAGACAACCACTCAAAATTGTGGCTACTGCCACGGCAGTTAGTTACACTATTTGCAGCTTATGTCACTACATTAATTCTAAGTTGTAAACATCGTCGCTAACATGTCACTAGATTGCAGGTACTGGCACGATAGTTGCACAATTTTGTAGATAGTGCTCTGCCAGCAACTGCAATCAGCGAGTAACTGTCAAGTAACCCTCAGCTATTTTGTGCAATTGTCATGACACCTTCCAAAGAGTGTGTAGTCGACGCACGCAACTTAATGTGAAAGGTGCATAAACCAGCAAGCAATAGATATAGCTAATATAATTAATATAAAATTTTTATTGTTTTTATTAGGAGAAGACTTGTATCCAAATTTAGTATTCCTGGTGTTAAAAATAGAAACCAGAACTTCTTGTGAATCATGAGTATTCTAATAAGAATAATAAAAATGAGTGCATTAAGCTAACAATAAATATGTCCATTAAGCTGATAATAGACATATTCTGCGTACTTCTGCTTCCCTCTAAACTTGCATTAAAGTTAGCGATATTTCTTAAGAAAGCAATAAAGATTCCGGTAAGGCGGCGGAAAATAAATTCTAGGTAACATTCAATATATATACATAGTAACCAGGTACCTGGGTAGCAGTGCCTATATGTGACACGTTTTTGTCTAATTTCTTGGTGTTTTAGCCGTGTCATTATTGAATCATAAAAACCTGATAACCTTAGATATCTTTCGTTTCAGTGAAAAAATTTTGTGCAATTTTAATATCTATAAACAACCTTAATAGTAAATCCTGGCTTGGTTGGTAACTTCGTTTAATATTTATACAAATATTCTGTATTTGACCTAACGCAAAATAATCCATTATAAAGGTAAGATCTTTTCAGCTCCGCCACACCAAACTGCTGATATTATGTATTTATCTAAGGCAAATAATCTACCGCCGTAATACAAATGCCGTTGTGTATATATTTTGGTTTCTGTAATCTTTTTTAGCTTTCGCTTTTCCATTGCAGGATTTTTGTTTCAAGGACTTGGCAGATCAAAAAAGCCGTATCTTTACATTTTACTTTCCAAAACCTAAAACGGAAGTTAGGACATTAGTGTGGAATTTTACAAAATTATCAATGTATTCCGTTTCGCGTAGTATTACGAAGTTTTAACTATGCATATTGTAAAAACATGGGTCAAATTTTACAGATTTGAGTCAGTCCCAAACTTCTCAGGGACAACGAGTCAGATTTTGACGCAGTATGATCAATTATTTTTGAAACAGAAAGTAAATAAGTTTTCCACTCAGTAGGAGCCGCTTTGCCTCACTCTGAGTCAAGATTGGCTTAGATGGAGTTAAATTTGACTTATTTACAGAAGCAGTTTGGCACCGGCTCAATTGAGCCAATTTAACTCAGCGTATTTCCAGTGCACATGCATCCGTTGATAGATAAAAACATCTACATTACCGAAAGCGATAACAAAATTAATGTTATCGTTGTTCTGGGTTACTAGAAAAACAACATTTTAACAATACTCTGCTTCGTCTACTTCTTCCAACGTTTGTATAAATCGCTCAAGCTGCTCATCTTGACTTTCTTTGGATGATCCTCCTGCACTCATTATTTTACGAAACATTGGCATCATCGAAACACCGATACAAGCATACTGAACCTTAAGAATTTCATTGACTTTTATTGCTTCCGCTCGGCTAATTGGACACCCGTCAGCCACAGTCTTTTCCTTGAGCACTTGAAGGTAGCGATCAATAACCTTTTGTTGTATAGAACGGCGCTTTTCAGCCGGTAATCCAAAAACCATTGTCGCAGTAATGTCGTTGACACAATTGCCGATGTGAGCGAGTTGGAAATCGATAAATGCCGCTATCGAATCGGATGGCTTGTTTGCTTCGTTGCGTAGCCATAGTATGTTATTCGGTTGTACGTCGCCTAAGCTTATTACGGGAGTAAACCCGAAGTTTTTCGGGTTCTAAAACCGTTTTTCGATTTATATAAAATTAAATATTCATTGAAACAGGATGAAATACCATGTGGCGCCACGTCGCAAAATCCTAAATCCTGTGAAGATTAAAATTTGATCACAGTTGAAAAAAATCCAAGCAAAGCGAGAATTGAATATTATGATATTATAAGAAATCATGAAGCTTAGCCATGCTTATAACAAAAGTTGTCATTGTATTAACCGCCGCAGACATAATCCGCAAACGAGTGGAAATTCTCTTGGACACTAGATCTCACACCTTTCTCTCACATATACTTAGCCAGAGGTAGCGGAAGGTACAAATAGGGCAAAATATAGCCTTTTCAAAGTACTATTATGTATTATCCATGTTTGCTGTAATGCACGAGATTACTTTAGATGAACCCAACGACCATCGTATTTTGTAATTTTGCATAAAATTTTTTCTGGAACGCATTTGTTGGTTAATCGATTGAGACAAAACTGATTGTGAACACATTGTTTTGCGATTGAAATACAGCCACTTTGCAATGACCTTTAGTCGTGAGTAAATATTAAGTCATAATTTGCCAACCTTACTGCTGTACGGAAAGAAGATGCTTTTTCACATTATTTTGCACTTGTGCCTGGATATCGTGACAAAGCTGGCGATCAAGCTATAAACACATAACATATTATAGATGTGCATAGGGTCGGTCTCCTCTTAACTCATATTTCCGAACCTTCCTGCGGCACCAATATTATTCTTTCCTACTGTGACCAATTTTACAATTTTTAGCAAAATTAGAAATGCCTTGGAAGAAATGAGGAATGAAATAAAATTGGGAAGCCGGGAGAGTGTTTGGTTACCCTCATTGACTACCCCTTTCTACTGAGACCATCTACTCACCTGGGTTGGAGGACCTTGGACATCTATGATATATCGTTAGTGGAACTTGAAATCTTTATATGAAATCTTAGCGCTTTATGCCACCCATTTTTTGAAAACTTTAATTTTTCGAAATAAACAACATAATTGGTTTATTTAGAATGCAGTAATTAACCCTTGAAGTAATGAAATGCAGTTGCATCGCCGACATCTAGGTGAAGCTTTAAAGCTGATACTGTTACTTCAATGTATACCTTTTATCTCCAGACATTTGACACTGTTCCAGTATTATACACCTGCGTTGCAACAACATATTGCCGTACAGGCACAAGCTTCGAAGTCCCAGTGGGATAGCGACTCCCCAGGGTGCGATCAACCGGGCAGCACGCATGGCTGTCGTCTGGGGAGCGGGGTTTCTTGGTCAAAAACCCAGTTTTTGAAGACGATTTTTTGACCAGCATTTTTATAAATGACCGCAAAAATAAGCAGCTTTCAATACCAACATAGGAATGCAAAATTTCAAAAATAAAATTTAAACGCACTTTTATAGTACCAATTCTAATCGTGAATTTATAAATTATGTCCATTTTTTCAGGCTAAAATCTCAAATTTTTGCAAAATTCTGTAGGTCACGATCTGGCTGCGCTCGGACTCCGTAAATTTGGTATCAATGAGAATATTTTTACCGTTATGAAAAATGAGCGTGTCAAAAATGACAAAGGATCCTCAAATTTGACCAGCATTTATCATAAATGACCAAATTTTTCATGAGTCCAATTTTTCAAAAATCTAATGGGAAAATTTTCAAATTTTTGGGGCTCAAAATTTTTCTCAATTTTTGTCAGTTTCGCTCCGCCATTTTTGCCTATTTATGACAAATGTTCGACTCATGGGGGAGGAGTGAGTGCAGCACCTAAGGGGATCGGGCTACCTCCCAGCATTGGATTGGCGTAGCCCCGATGAGGGTACGAGCTTCAGCTCTGCCCCTCTCTTGCAATATGAGAATATGCTTGAGAAAATCTCTGATGGCATTACAGTAGTTTAAATATATCTATTTTAAACCGGCGTATCCTTTGCAATTAACGTTATAATGAGGAGCGTGAAAAAGTCACAGCCAGCTGGGAATAGTTCCCATTAGTAGAGCTTCCAGCAAGCCATTATAATTATATAATAGAGCTGCGAATTGTCCAAAATTATTCTTGAGCTCGCAGATAACGGGGAAACCGAATGCAATAGCATTGCCAAATGTACCGTGTCAGAGTGCTCATGGCAAGTTTGTTCAAGCAAGGCACATGAATTGCAGCTTCTTGGCAGGTATACGTGCCCGCCTTCTTCTGTTTAACACTGCTCTAAAGTAGGTCATTCAAAGTTGATAACTTGACACTGAATTTTTTCTGTTTAGGCCAGCATGAGCGCGTGTTCGACGTTCTCAATCCACCTTTCTGCAGCCGAACCAAACATCAAATTCGATTGTTACCAGAATTTTAACACAGCCCTGCCGACAATATCACACAGCATCGAATACATAAAGGAAATTACCCAGTCGTTTTGGTAATTCTCACTAAACGGGACTATTTCTTTTTATTACGCATACTAGGAAAACCACAAGGTCGTTAAGTCTGCACATATTAACTACAGCAATCAGTCTTTCAATCAACTGCCGCTAAAGCAACTACACAGTCTTAATAATGAAGGTAGCCATTATAAATTTGTAGATATCGCTAAACAAAAAGAACCATTCAAATAAATCCCAAAAATAACCACACCTTCATTTTGACAGTGTCCACTAAGATAACCCTCCTGTCATTCCGTTTAGCGTTGACTAAACGGAATTGACTTGTCTGTCATGCTGCCAGAATATGATGTACTAATTTGGTAATTTCAACACCGCCCAATAAAGAGCATCCCAACTTCTTTCAGACAGGGTACAAAGGAAACCATTCAGTGTTTCAGAAAGTGCCCACTAAGGGGAATCACTCAACATTCCGAAACCGTCCTAAAGGGAAAATAAATTTATATCATTTGGTTAAGCAAATAATTTGGACATGTCGATAGAGCCAGATAAAGGAAAAATAATCTGTTCCAAGCACCAATAGTTAATTGGAACTGTGATGCGTTTTACTTCAATAAGAAAGCCTTAAACTGCTTCCTTAAGTGCATACTGCTGTGAAGGAGAAAATTCAGTCGGAATTATCAGCGACAGATCAGAAGCAACCCACGAACTTTCCAGTAACTGCAAGTGTCGTAGTATAACAACGTAGACAACAGTAAAAATGACACACAAATGCATTTAAATTAGCACTGCAAACTGATTATATAGCAGTATTTGACATGGCTAATTAGGAAAAATAATTAGCCTAAAACAAGTCCTTAATTTCAATAAATCTTTGAACTTCGTCGATACATCAAACTGTCAGTTCTTTCTGCTAATGTTCACTGAATGCTGCAATATAGCAATATCGACAAGACAGGCTAAAGAGAATAACCTAAATATCTTAACAGCGTTCACCAAATGGAACTACCAGGTATTTGAAACGCTGTTCTCTTAGTGCACGGTCTATCAATAGGAGACTGTGCCCACAAAATTGAACAATCTCATTTCAACACATGCACTTACCCCGATGCGCAATTCTGAAACTGTGCGAAAATTTTAAGCTAAATCGAAAAATACAAGTGCTAAATTGCGAATTGCCATACAAAACTTCACCTATCTCCGTACATACATAGAAATTAATCTTTTATCCGAAACGACTTGCTTAAATTTGCAAGCACAATTTGCAGGAGATTGGTACTGCTGTTGTCTATGAGAATGCATAAATTATACAGGATCTTACCTTAAACATGTGAATTTTTTTGCGCGAGCCAGCAAATAAATTCAGAAAGAAATCGTCTGGATGTCGAAGACACTCGTCGCCAACATCTGCGCGAAGATCTTTGAGATTTGCTGGCAGATGTTTTTCAAATTCGTCGAAAGGACTTGTTGCTTCAAGTTCGAAATACTCAGTGTAGCTTGGATGGTTAAATCCATATGCTTGCAACGCCGCAATACGTTCTGCCAAATGCATTATTTGGCCTTCTGTATTGTCGTCACTAAAACTGTATAAAACGACTAGCAAGCTAGAGAAATTTTAGAAGGTTTCTCAACGTGGTCAGTTAAATTGTGATTAATATATTTGATCCGCACGGTCGATTACTCTTGTAATTCATTTTTAATAATAATAAACGCTCGACTATGACTGAAAAGCACATTTCTACATTTCGCCTTTGGAGAACATACTATGGTGTGGTAAAATAGATTGGCAAAGCTATTGTTACTTTCAATGTTAAGCTCCTAATCAGTCCAAATTCATGGCGGCTTATAATTTTAAAACTAATGCGTGTTTGCTGAAACTATCTGTGCTAAAACTACATGCAAAATATAACTGCATTAAAATTTAAAATATATTCCAATTTTTTTGGCTCAATCATGGAAAATTTGGTTTTTAAATCAAGCAAATCTCATGAAAGATATATACATTACAGCTTGCTTATGTTTTTTCACACCGTTAGAATTTTCATTATTTGAAATTATCTAGTAACATATTATTTAGGTGATAGCCGAATTCCTAATTTCACGCAAAAACGGTGCATAATTTTTGCTGAAATTTTAGATGCACAGTGTCTAAGGATAACTTTATAAAGAAATTTATTTATTGCCCTATTCAGTAAGCAATAGTTTTTCACTTTCTCAATGTGTATAGTATACTCGTGCAATAGTCAAAAGTTTCTTTTTACACTGTTTAGATATAGCAAATAAATTCATCATATCTACAATCTATCTAAAATGGAATTACAGGTTTCTATGATGTATATATACGGTGATAAATAAATTTCGTGTATGACAGTTGTTCAACTATAGCTCTACAGCGTTGTAGCGTTTTTGAAACTGTTGGGACAGTCCCAAAATTGTGTGGGCCCGTTGCATCCATCAACCAAAACAAGGGATTTCTCTGACCCTTTTACCCCGGTGCCACAATTACAATGTACCGAAGGTACTATACTTAAGACAATCTAACTGCAATAAAATGAATTTATTTTTAACGCCCGAATTCAAAACCGTGGGCTTCGAATGTATTATATGGATGTCGTTTGAATGTCGAACATTCCAAAAGCGCAGAAACTGTCATTTATTCAGTTATAAAAAATTGAGTATTTCATTAAAAGTTCACGTAATGTTTAACTGTGCAAAGCCGTTTTGTTTGCTATTGTGTTTTGTGCTTGCTGCAAGGTTGCAGAATTATGCTACAGCAGCAATGCTATATGTCAAGTATAAAATAGCGGTTTAAAGAATATAGGTCGATGACCTTAGAACTTTGAACAAATGTTGTTTAACTTTTACGGTGCCCAGGTATGTTAATTTATACATACGCATTAGCTGGAAATTATAATATCGTGTATTTTGTTAAATTTTTAGATACTAGGTGTAAATTGGCAAATGATCATCCAACCGACTGCTTACGGTTTGCGTTAGCAGTATAACTTCAGAATATCTATATTTCAAATATCTATGAAAATGATGACTAACACAACTCCAGTCAACAATATTATATAGATTCACGGCTATAGCTATCTAAAATGCTAACCTTGTCTTGTAATTCTGCACATGAAATCTATAACAGCCAAACAATTTGACACAAACTTTCAAACACAATTATGACGATAGCCAATGGACAATCACACAGGTAAATATCTGGACATTTTCTATAATATTTAAGCATATGTAAATGGTTAGCCCAAATTACGTCTGGAATATAACACAGGAACATTCTCGGTGACCACAGTTTTGTCCACCAAATTTTTCGGTGGCATTGAGCAAAATGCGGTTCTGTAGACAGATAGAACATATGTGACGACATTTTCGGTATATCGCTGGATCCGTATTTGATCCGACGGCCCGAGTCGGGTCTGTGACTAGACCCCACCCGACCCTACTAGAGCCGATTGCGGTCCCTAATACATAAAATGACGTTCAAAAAGTTGCTACTAACATGCGAACAAACCGATAGATGCTTACGTGAATGATAAGCTAACAGCCAATTCGGTTAAATCTTCTAAAATTAATATACCACTGCCAGATTCCTCGGTCATCTTTTCTGCGTAGAAACACTTTGCTAACGGTAGCGGGGGTGGTGGATGCGCGAGCAGATATTCGTAAGTTTTACATTCTTGGTTGTGAAATGTAATAAGCATATCTTTTGTTAGAATTTCTGCTGCGGTCGCGTCCATCGCTGTAATTATGTCGATTGTCGGTTTTTTGATTACGACACCTTTCGGTAGAGCTTCAATGCCTAGAACAAAACTGTACGCATGTAAATAAGTGTGTGTAGTCCACGGGGACGCACTTCAGTTTTGCTTGGTGCTGTTCAAATTAAAACTTCAAAAAGAATGTATTCAACTTGCAACAGTCGGATCAATGTATAGTTGATCAGTCCTATGGTGACACCTCCTGGCTTCACGTTAAATTCTAAACATTGCATCTTGAATGCACTTGCTGCGACGTCGCTACAACTAAGTTACTGCCACTAAGTGAACGTCCAAAGGTTCATCGACCTATATTTCCTTATTTGAATCAGCTAAAATCCAGAATGAACACATGTCTTATCGTACCGCACAAGTCGCGACAAAAAATTACAAGCGTACATTTTGAAAGCGGGATACGAAGTTGCAAAAAGCGGCCGGGCTATTTTTTTTCTGGGAAAATGTCAGAAGCATTGAATCTACTGGGCAGAACTTTAGCTGGTCCAAGTGATTGAACTAAAAATTTGTTGTGTTGCTCAGTACACAGGTGTATGGTTTCCGCTAATGGTTAATTGACGACATGAACATTTATTATTATAACAGAAGCGTAGCATGTTGCAGTTGAAACTATGTCACAAATACGCACCAAATTGTTCTGAAATAAGCAATTTTTTTCTCTGAAAAATTCAAAGTATGATAATGCGTCTTTCACACAGAAGTGCGTGCACAAACTGCACACCGTAGATACATCGCGCAACGATTTCACGCAAAATAAAGATAACGCCATTCCATTGCACGAAAAATGAAGGCAACGGCTTCTCATTGCCCGCAAAATGCTAATAACGCGCTTCTATTACCACATATCGAGTGAAAAAATCGATGACTATGACTGTGCGGCTACAGCAATGGTAGCATCTATATTAATCAAATCATTGGAGATAACAGGATTTAATTACAATGTAAACCGGAGTAGCCAAAATGTGCGTACATACATTGTCTGCAATTAAACTAAAGGCGATTGAAATTGACTATCGCTGGGGTGATAGGCGATATGCTGTTCATAACACACTCACTTCAATAAATTACAGCAAAACAAATTGTATTGTATGATTGAATGTATTTAAAGGAATTTATTTGAGTAATATTTAGCAGCAGATAACAGCGTTATGGCTTGTGGAAATATAAACTATACCAGCGAAGTAATTCGAGACTGAAGTCGATAAGATATAGATTTATAAAAATATTCAAAATTTTGTGATAAAAATAGCAATTTTTGTAACGTGAGCAATTTATTCTTGAAGAGAACACTGTGAAGTTCTTATAACCTGGAAGGCAGTTATTTAACCGAGGAAAAATTAAGATTCATAAAGCGATTCCGATTCTTGGGCCGCTGTGATCTGCATGACAGTTTCCGATACAAGAATTTATGTTGGCTGCGGAAATCATTCCATTGACGAAATTATTTTGTATTATTTCAAAATAAACTTTAATTACAAATCATCATGTGGTCGTAATATTAATAGTATGGACTTTACGTTTAACGATAATGTAAGTAAATCATCACTCGGTATTTATGTAATGATTTATTTAAGTAAACGGAGCTAAGCGAAGCGTTTTTGTTTTCGTCAGAGGGAAAATTCGGAGCCGTCTGTCCGTCCGTTGAATTCCTCAATAACTACTAATCTGATTTAAAAAAAAACTTTTTTGGTTGAAAGCCTGATATCGGACATATTCAAGACATAGATTTAAAATTTGCTTTAGTTAATCAGTAAGTTATTAGCTAAGCGTGTCAGCCTATTTTTAGTATTTACAAAGAAATATTACGAACACATAGGCAGCGGTGATGGCTATGCATATCCGTGCGCTCTTCCCGCCGACGGGCTTACCCCCATGGTGGGCCGAAACGCTCCCCCGCCACGAGAATCCAGTTACCCCTTTTGGAATTCAGACCTCGGTCCATGTATGCGTAGCATAATCAGACACCGCGAAGGATGTCGGTTAATTTGTCGGTGGGGGTAGTCAGGTTGTTTCTTTTGGGTGGGGGTCCGGACTTCAAAGTGACAACTCTACTCCCATGAACATGTATGTTTCTTACATACCTGCAATAGATACTACCATTGCGCAAACATGTATATATGGTTGCTGGGATTTACACGTTGTTATAGATACGGTATCAACCATTGCACGCAAGCTATAAATATAGTCGCTACCATTGCTAATTGCACAAAGATGCAGATATGGTTGACGCGATTGCACGTTGTTGTAGATATGGTATCAACCATTCCACGCAAGCTATAGATATAGGCGCTACCATTGCTCTAGCCGCATAGTCATAGTCAGCAATATTTCACTCGACACGTGGTAACAGAAGCGCGTTATTAGCATTTTGCGGGCAATGGAAAGCCGTTGTCTTCATATTGCGTGCAATCGTTGCGCGACGTGTCTACGGTGTGCAGTTCGTGCACGCACTTCTGTGTGAAAGACGCATAAGTTAACATGTTTACAAGAAACGCTTCGGTCCATCCTGCTTCGCTTTCGTCAACGCTTCCGTTCATCAGTTCGGTTTCTATTAGCAAACGTATAAAGTGTTTTAGGAGCGTGCTAATTCCCAAACTTGTGAAAACTTTTAAATTAGTGAAAATTATTGCCTACAGTGAAAAACACATTGATGAGGTTTACCTCGGATAGTGTCATAACCTCGAACAATAGATTTTGAGGCTTTTCAAACTTATTTGAAAACCGTTTTCAAAAGTTATTGATATATACGCATGTTGATTTTCTAAGGCACAAATGCGATACTGAAGAAACGTTACATCAAAAAGCTTTAAAACTTTATAAAGGTTGTCAAAATTGGCATAATAGTTATATCACTGTTTTCTTTCACGATTGTTTATTACATATATATAGTAGTCATAATATACGCATAATTATCCATATAACATAGGATGTATATAATGTATATACAGCACAATACAGATTTTTATATTTATTGTATACAATAATGAATGCAATACAGCGACATAACACTTATGGGGCATTGTTCTTGTAAATATTATGAACATTAATAGATTACAATAGTTTATAAAATAAAAACATTTATAACGCAGAAAGGCGGTTTTCGCAGAAGCGTGACAAAAGCGGTGGATATTAATGTCAATAAAGAATTCAGATGCTATAAAAATTCATCGTCAAACAGCCGGAAACATATGAGTTTTCAGTTTAGATTTGAATTCGGATAAATCAGGGTTTGGATTTCGTAAAATACTTGTAAGTTGTTCCATTCCGATGGTACCAGAAAACTTAAATTATTGTTTCTTATTTTACGTTGATTCGAAGTATTCGCTCATTGGCATTCCGGGCCGTTGACGTTTGGTTTAACATATCAATCATATAAGATGGTGTGTTACAACTTAACGCATTGTAAATGAGCAGAAGTAAATTGCACTTAGTTCTTCGATCTAGTGGCAATCAACGTAGTTGCCTTAAGTAGGGCTTATATGTTCGTGTGGCAATTCTGGTCGCAGGGTGCTTAAGACGATAAAGTGGCGAAAGGTAAACCGACTGTAGACAAGCGTACAATGCATTACAATAGTCAATTCGCGACATAATGAAAGCCATAACGATATAATAAGTTGTATCAACATCCAGGCGGTTTCGAAGTCTTCCTATTTCTCGTAGTTGGCACGTACAAGATTCCGCTAATTCTGCGATATGTTTTTCGAATATCAATTTCGTGTCGCCAGTAACATAACGCCTAACATCTTTATTATAACAGTGGAATTGATCATCTCACCTCCAAATTCTATCGATGGACTCATGTTTCTGCCAACAAAAATGTATCAGTCCAGTTTTCGATTTGTTCCACCTTAATTTGTTTTTACGAAACCAAGTGTTCAAAGAACCGAATAAAATCTGCCCGATGTCACAACCACAGGTTCGTCGCTGCTACAAAACGATTTATATATCTGAATGTCATCCTCATAGCTGTGAATATTGACGCCAGCCGCAGTCACGATTTCGGTCATCGTAGCAAGGAAAATGTTGAAAAGGTCTGATCCAATGACGCTGCCTTGTGATACTCCACTCCGTGACACTGTAGTCCCTGACATTGTTCTCTCAAGTTGTACGCTTTGTTTCCGGTTTGTCAAGCAAGATTCGAAGCGCGTCAGGGAGGAAGGTGATACACCTACGTCGTGAAGTCGTTGAAGCATCATTGTGTGATTAGTTATATCGAAAGCAGTAGATACATCCAAACAGATGAACAGAGTAACCTGTTTTCTTGCAAAGGCTGTTTGAATATAACTGAAAATTTTTACCAATGCAGGTTCGGTAGAATGACTTTGATGCATACTGGAATTTGGGAATGTGGTCATTTTTTTCTAGATGACGGATCAGTTGTCCCGATTCTACCCGTTCAATAATTTTGGCAGGGCAGACGATGTTCGAAATTGTACGAAAGTTGCTGCATTCATTTATGTCGACGTTTGGAAGTTTTAATCGTGGGTGGAAAACGGATGTTTTTTCCTGAACAACTCGCGTTTTAGCTGATTCGTTAATAAATGCAGTAATTAGTCAAGCCAGCACAAAGTGCACAACATTTGGAATTGCTTCTTGTTATAAGAGTACAGATGATTTCTTCGGATACAGGAGCCAGACGAAATTTCGGACTTTTGTATGTCGCTGATGGCGACAGTGGTTGAAATGGAGGAAATTGCGAGCAAAGAGCAGCTACTTTGTTTACGAAATAAGTTGTAAATTTGGCGGCACGTTCAGGCGAGATCCATAGTTGGCCCTTCCGGTTAAACATCGTGTTTATAACGGTCCATTTTTTTATCGTTGCAAACCGCGTTTATTTTAATTTTCTAATAATCGTTCAATTTTTGTTGTACTGATAATTACTACCACAAAACTATGTTTATGTATATGTTTCTATATATTTCCTGTATCTAACGAACCGACATGGCATTGATATAGCCTTTCATTGATATTGATATAGCATTCATTACCGAAAAAACTATTTGTTACTATATATTTAATATACATGTTCTTTTAATTTCAGAAGTGTAAAAATGTTTATTTGTGATAAATGTGATTAGTTGTATATTCGACATGATCATTTGATCGGGCATAAAGCTTTTCATGATTTAACACGCTTGTGGAACAAAGTTTACGCGTCGAGATAATCTCAGGCAAGATATGGCAGCTGGCTATGGAAAACGCGGCTTATATTCCAATTTGTGTCAACAAAAGATCAATCACCGCTGAGAGCAAAAGCCACCACCCTCAATCAACAATATCACAAGATATTAACGAATTTGCTGCAATGGCAAATAACACAAATACACCACAAACGTGGAAATTTGTGGATCAAGATTACTCAAAAAAACTTTTGGAATCTACGTCAGCTCTCAAGAAGAATACCAACAGCCATTACTTGGTTTCCACCGAATTATACAACGACTTTACTTCATTTCTCAAGAAATCACATCTGCTATAAAAGACAACTAACCAATATGATCAGCAATGGTATCAAACTCTCGACAAGCGTTTCTTGCATTCTTTTTGGGTGGGTCTCAAATGACTGCAGGTTTCAACAGCAAGTCAACTTGTTTTAATTGGATCAAACAGTCAAGATATATTTTCAGGTGAAATTGGGTATATAATTTTTAGATTGAATGAATTGAAAGTCTAGGGGTCCAGATGGATGTTGGAAAATATACAACGTTCTGATATCCATGTTAGTAAATATCAGCAAGTGGGAGGAACCATTTATACCGAACTACAGAGCAAAATAAGAAAAAACGTGACTTTGAGATATCCGAAACATTGACTGCTTCTTATGCTCACTGCATTTAATGTCTTGTTGCACTTAACAGGAACCGCTGGTACACATGGAATGTGCAGGTACTGTCCAACGCGCTTCAACGTACAACCAGCATTAGCAGCCCTTCAATTTGCTAATCTACATCGAAAACAACGATCAACCTGCGTCATATATGCGAATCTCGAATATTTACTTTTTAAGGTGGACATATGTCAATATTCCATTCAAACATCATTTACGAACATTTATCGACGTCATGCTACGTGCAGTTTTGGGCTGGTGGACGTATTGGGATACTGCGATGCTCGCTTACAAATTTGTAAGCCAATAATCTATGACGGTGTCGAGCTTTCGATATTATTTCAACAGTAAATGAAAACTCAAAACTCGCTGAATTCGAACAGACTATGATGGAAAAAATTAAAATGGCGTGTTTCTACTTATGTGCCAGCACATTGTAAAATGAAGATCACGTAAAAGACCATAATCATCTATGCGGTCGGTATCATGGTGCGGCACACATAAAATGCAACATTGGGTATGGGCTTACTCCTGATGTAACTGTTCTCTGTCGCACCAACTAAGATATGACGGACATGTTATCATGCAAAAAGCTTGGTGCGGAGGGTAGAAATGGAACTTGCCGCTGGAGTACAAAGGGCATCGAGGAATAGATCACTTTCTAAATAAACGAAATGCAATCATGTACACATATGAGTCGTGGGTTACATATGGAAGTGATGAGCCATCTCTTGGGGCGCAAATAGTATCCATCCATACGTATAACTTACTTCAGGGCTCTCCATTTATATTTTCCACATTACCCACCTATCACAATGGTGTGCGTAATCATCTGGAATGATTAATAGTAATGATTTAAAAATTAATAATTTATATATACAATAAACGCGTGCTATGCGCCTATATAAAATATAAGTCAGTACTTTAAAAGTAATATTGATTAATTATTTCGTAATTACCGCTTATGAAGGTGACTATTCACATTTATGTTATATGTATATTATGCATTTAATGCGGCGTTTACAGTTATAAAGGACCCTCCATGTGAAAGTCTTATCCACACTGGGTGTTTCTAAAGTCATTCATTATATGGTGACTTGGACACCATTGTGTTTCCGATGGTATTTTAAGATAGTATACATAGGTAATGTAGTATTGGTAATGGTATGGTGTAGGCTACACCATAAAATGTTTCAAAACGATATATGGTGTCACCTACGCCATGTTGTTATTAACACATATATAAAATGTTTATGCGTGGTGACCTTGAAAAAAAACAACAGGTAGATATAGACACTATATTTAACTTGATGGTGTCTTATTCACCATCTGTTATATTACATAGTAAAGGAATAAATTCAATATACCACTGGATGGTATAGTCTAGACTTTTGGGGGACGAAACATTCACATGGCGAGTCCTTTATAACGTAAAAGCTGCATAAAATATAAGTCATGATTTGAGGAGGTGATAACGAATAAGCACATTTTAAAGCAATCATTACATATGTAATATATGTATATTGCATATATAAGTGTATCAATGTTCGTTCATTACTTGAGTGGGTGACTATTTATATATGTAATATGTATTTATTTACATATATATTGCATGTATGTATGAAAATATTAGCCACTCGTGAGTGCTAAATTAATTAGAAATTATCAGTAAAAAGGCAAGCGCGAGGGCGGGGCGACACGGCCATTTTCTATATACTAGTATGCATGCATAAAGTCTTGGTAAGCTGCATACACATACACGTACAACGGTTTCATTTTCTTACGGATTCGGCGTTGGCGCTATAAAAACACCCCTCTTCATGTGTAAGTTTTGTTCAACTGGGTGTCTTTGTCATCCTTGAACACCATACTGCTTCTAATGGCATTTTGATATAGTATACGCGGGAAGTGTAGTTTCGATAATGGTATGGTGTAAGCTCCAGCATTATATTTTTCGAAAAGTTATATGGTGTCACCTACACCATATTGTTATTTACACATCTTATGTAATGTGTTTGTATATGATGTCCTTGACATCATCAGCAAAAACAATAGGTGCATTTAGCCGCTATAGTGAAGTTGATAGTATCTTCTACATTGTCAGATAAAGAATTCAGGTGTGAGATAGAAATCTCGTGTATTGTATTGTGTAGGAATATACTGTATACCCTAAGATTTTATGGAGTAGCATATTAGAGAACAAATCTTTCACGTGGCTAGTCCTTTCTAACGCAAACGCTTTGTGATATCGTACTCCGGATTTTTTTTACGTTTGCCCCTTTGGTTGACGTTATCCATATATCATAAGAAAAGGTCAAATTGTTAGCATATAAGCGTAGCTTAGCTTGCATGATGACCCTAAAAGAACGGCGTGAATTTTTCATTCGAAACTTTATATTTTCATTCAAATTTACATTGGAACACCATGATCTGGTGTTTATTCACACTACTAGCATGTAATACGACCTTATTTATCATTCAAATTCACATTTGACGAAGTGCAACATAAGGCATAAGCTATAAGGCATAAGCTATAAGGCATAAACAGCATATAACAATATAATAACGTAAACTGTAAGGTAATTTAAATTTTTTACTTATACATTTTATTGCCTCACAAGAATGTATGTCATAGTTGTACAATGAGCTAAAATCTATACCTTGGCAGAAGCCTTTACTGCTGATAGTTTTACTTAAATTGGTGTGCAGGGTACATAAAAAGTAGCCAATGATTTGAAAGTGACGTACACACACTGTTTAGATGAGAGCCTACTGAACCGCGCTATTATTCTGGGAATCCCTGGGTTTAAAAAGACCTCTCGACAATGATCAAACGCCGCAGGAAATGTACACACCGTCATTCCTGACGACAGGTAAACAACTAGAAGAATTTGCATATCATTAAGTCGTATAATATTAATTTTTAAGTTTGCGGTATTACCAGTGGTTAATCTGATAATTCTATATTTAACGATGTCAATTAGTATAAGTGCCTTGTTTATCCTTAAATGTGATCGGCTTAATATGAGGCTTTTGACGCACCACACTTTCTATTGGTTAACATGATGCCGCGAACGTATATATGTGAAAAAATCCTGATAAAACTGCTATAACACTGCGCAATGAGGCTGACAATTATAACGAACGATCTGGAAATATCGAAAGAAATGTCGTAGTCTAACCGTTGCAACAACAAAAGCAGCTAATAGTGACTCCATGCTCCAAGAATTTGTAAAACAATAAATATTCAGAACGTGGCTGGCATTGTCTGTAACTGACATTGTAATATAGTTTTATATTATATAAAACTTCGCTATATATACACACTAAAAGGCAGCTGTAGCAGTGCTTGTTGTGCATTCAGAGATTCGTAAGCATGGCAGTAACTGTTTCTCTTTCAAAAGTACAGATCTGAACTAGACGAAGGTGTTCTTACAAATTTCTGAATGTATAGCAACACATGTAAAAAGCGTGTTTTCAAGTGCCTGAATGCAAAATTGGAAATGTTACAAGTTAGTTGTAGCATAGTATGCGTTTAAATGTTTGCAGGCACGGTTGTGCGGTTTTCCCTAGTTGAACTTCATGCTAACCCACTCGTTGGACACATCGAAACCGTGCATACAAATCTCTGTACGCGCTAGCTTTGCTGCGACTATTACGTGTTACCGCCCTTCTACGTTACCTCATATTTAAACGGTACTGTACAATGCAAAGAGTGAAGATGGGTAAGGATAAATTTAGTGATGAAAGCTCAGTAATGTAAAGTAAACCTCGTTTATATAGCTCGGAATTTGCAGGTAATGAGTCAGAAATGAAAATAATAGATACCGGTCTTGCTAATGGGTTTCAATTTTGTTTCGACACAGGGAAAGTTGAAGTTTTTGCCTATGCGTACTCGGTGTTCAAGTACGTCGTCATAGTTTTAATCGATCGACTTACTTTCTTAGATTTCATCAACTGCTATCGATGTCTACCTATTTTAAATTAAAAATGTTTGCGGTTTTCATCTTCATACCTTTACTGTTTGCATCCCAATCGAAGACAACTCTTGTTACCACAGAAAGGAAGCCTTTTCCTTCCCCGATCCTGCTACACGTATAACCTTTCAGGATACCGTTGGATCCAGGACATTTTTCATTGATAATTCGGACCAACCAATCTTTATCAACAGGCAAATTAACTACGTCGTTTGCAGGATTAGCTTCAGTCATTGCGTATTGATACGGCAGAGTATTTGCGATACTGCAGTAAGCAGAGTTAGTGAACTCAAAAGCAGAATACTATAAAGGTAAATTTCCTGCAGAAAAAAGTATAATCTTAAGGTCAGATTTATGGGCGTATCAATTTGCAGATTTGATTTGTGAAATCGCTTCACAGTATATTATACAACTTCTGCTTTAGTATAGGTGAAAAATCGGCCTTATATTTTTACATAACTTTACACCTGAAACACATTTATGGCTGACAGAAGTTGTCTTGTTCGTTCGTCAATCCATGCATCTACCACAGCTTCACGTTGCAACCCCTTTTCCACATTTTAACCTCCCAACATTTTCCACAATGTAACAATACACGAGTTAAATAACAAATATAATATTTTGACACTCAGTTAAAAATTGGTAGATCGTATGGTAACATAGCGTTATTAAGCTCGACGGGGCATTGTTCTTTGTGGCAAACGAAAAAATAAATTTCTATGCAAATTCAAAAATTACTGCCAAAACTATTTTAACAAAAACAAGAATAGAACAATCTAACTGTACTGATTATATAGTAATATTTTTAAATAATAATGCGCACTATTGATGCGGGCAATTCCAAAAAATATATTACTCTTATATATATTATGAATGTTCAACACCTAGTTACAGTTGATGCAACTCTTGTTCGTAAAGCATTTTAACCGTTTTGGCTTCGTCAGAATTCTTTTAGCATTTGAATCCTACCATTAAGATATTAAGCATTAAATTATGGTTAAATATTAATCGGTCATCTAATGATGATAATACAGAAAATAAAGTACCAGCGAAGGTTCAATGAAGTCTTTACAATAACCCAGCTTTTCTATGTCTAGTTTAGAGGCTTCTGTCCCGTGGGGAAATTCTAGTTTTATTTATGTGCGTCTATTAAAATAGTTTACTGTAAATAGTACACAAACTGTTTATTTCTGGGTCTGCTGAGAAGAAAGTTTTAGGAAACAAAAGCAGGAAAGTTGTGATGGTTTGTTTGGAAAACGGAAAAGTTGAGAAGTTTTCCGTTACGATATTAGGAAAATTGAAAAATTACAAATGGGAATTTTTGCAAAATAAGAAACTGGAGAACTTTTGGGAGATCGAAATTTGGAAGACCACAAAGCGTGAAGGTGGAAAATTTTGCGAAATAAAAAGGTTGAGAAATTTTGGAGAACGGCAAAGATTGGACCATTCTCGCTTTGCTATTTTTGAAAAAGCAGAGGAAAGTTTGGAAATCACGAATCTTATAAAATTTACCGTCGGGAAAGTTCGGGAAACAGGAAACTTGGAAATTTCCCATTTAAAAAATTTTGAAAAGCGAAAAACTGGTGAAATTTTGGGTAACGGAAAGTTGCAAAATTTCCCTTTGGGAAAAGCTGGTAACTGCAAATAGACCAGGCTGGGAAACACGAAAGTTATAATTTTACCGTCGGGAAACCTTGGGAAAGCGGAAATTTGGAAATTTTGTTGGGAAATTTTAAGAAACTAGCATCCGGAGTTAATTGAGCCTGTAATATGTAACAGCCCAATTTTATGAAAAGGAATAAACGCTTGAAACGTAGCAAATTTCGTAGGGAACAAGGGAAACGGACGACCGGATACCAGTGGAGTGTGACCTCCTTGTAAAATGATAACTGTGTAGTGTTATTACTGTAGTTATAAAAATAAACAATTGTACCTCGTTTATACTGTATTTGTAAGGTCACACTCCACCGCCCGCAGGTGCCCGGGATGATTTTGGCACCAGATCATGAAGGACAAATCAACTATTAGGGGTGTCCGGTCGATCCTCTTGAAAATGATGGATGGAATGACTCGTGCATAAATTGTTTTATGTATACATATATTAGTGTACTTGTCGCGTATAACGGGTGTGCGTTCGGAGAGGCCGGGGACCAACGGATGTCACAGGGATTTTTGGTGGTGCGCGAAAACTGGTCACCCTGGGCCGATCCCAGCGCACATGCCATGGGATTAAATTTAATCGTTCATAGCTGCGTGCATTTATACCTATTTCGTATACATATGTGTATGTATTTATGTGGGAAGTAGACAGAGTAGTCGATCATTTTGGGATAACAAAGTATTTTCAGCTTTACAAAAAGGTGACAGCGAATATCACGGGACACGAAATCCCTAGGGTACAATTTTAGGGTGGGCTACTAAGAGTCAAATTTCGGGTTTTCTACTGAACTTAGAGGAATAGGGGTGACTGAACTATCTTAAGGACTTCCTAGGGGTGACAAATTGTCCCGACGGGTCTAAAAATATGGATCCCCTAAATACTTACGGATCCCCAAGCAGGCGCTTAAGCCTCCAATTTTCTAAGCCTAAAAGGACACCCAAAATAATCAAAACTTCCCGATTTTTGAAGCCAGGGACACTTGTCGGGTCCCACCCTAACTGTTTACTCGAATACCGGGGCCGCCCACCCCCACGCGTCCGCTCAGGATCCCCAAAACTTCAGCAGGGCATCAAAATTCTCGGTTCTGCACGCCTAAATCGGCCTCTAATGGGCCTCTCGTGGGAGATACATTAAATTTTAAACTTTTATCAGCAGCCGGTCTGCCAGGGCATGATTCTGGTCCTGCCCCTAGATTTCCTGTCCTATTTCTAGATCCGGAGATATCGGCGAAAATGTGGCGATATCCCTATGAGAAAAAGGCGCCCTGAGCGCAGCTATATTTTGCTTTTAAAATTTTCTCGCCCCGGCCAGGGCGAGGTTTAGTTGTTTACAGAGCCGACTTGGCACGTTTCGGCCACTGCCCAGCAATAAGCTACATTTTCGTTGGTATGTTTCTTTGT
Source organism: Trileptium ribeirensis (assembly GCA_030248225.1). Taxonomy (NCBI): domain Eukaryota; kingdom Metazoa; phylum Nematoda; class Enoplea; order Enoplida; family Thoracostomopsidae; genus Trileptium; species Trileptium ribeirensis. Next base: position 29,826 of record JASANE010010594.1, read on the forward strand.
TATGCCGCACAGCTGCATATATGTCTCGCCTGATGTGGTTATGCTTAGCAATGTTTATGTTTAAAGGGTTTACACATATTGATCGTGATGGTTATTTGTTTTATAGTTATTGGAGAGTGTGTCGGGAAGGCTTGCGTTTCGAAATTTCAATTAACAGTAGCGACTCAAGAAAAGGCAGGAAAAAAGGGGGGTTTTCAGTCAGAGTATAAAAGGCGACGACATTTTTCAGAGCTGGGACCAGTCGAGATTTTGGCCAGCACTGTTTGGTAGGGTTTTTGGCGGTTGTCGCCAGCGCTTAAATTTCTTTTCTTTTGTTTGTTTGCTCGGGTGGGCTTTTCGGCTTGCAGACTTGCTGAAGAGACCCGCCCTAGGTTTTCATCTACAGATTTTCAAGTTTCGAGTAGGCTCAAGGAAGGGGCATCCCTTGCGGGTGCTGTGGCGTCCGATGGACACCTCGCGCTCCCGTAAGTGCTGTGCCCGCGCTGTGGAGCAGGGGCGGACCGTGGGACCAAAATTGTGATCGAAATTGAAACAAAATTGTGAAAAAAAAAGAAAACCCCTGTGCTCGACTGGTTCCCCACCCACTGGGCTGAAATTATTGCTAGTGCCCAGGGGGTGAATCGTTTAAGATATTTTACAGCATACTATGTTGCTTAGTGGAGGTTGCCGCGTTAAGTTTCAAGTTCTCGTTGGTTGTCATGCTTAGAGTTTACAATAATTCAAGGATATCGTTAGTCAATAATTTTAAACAAAAGAATTTGAGGGCCACTTTCCGGGAGTCCTGGTTGTCTCGGGTGGACTCTTCGACTGCGGACGCGTGGAAGAGGCCCGCCCGAGGCTTCTCCTAGAGTTTTAAAATTTTATCGCCAGGCATAGGAATAGGGGCAGCCCTTGCGAGTGTTGGGGTGTCCGTTGGATACCTCGCGCTCCCGTAAGTGCTGCGACCGCGCTTCTACTTCCGAACAGGACAAGTTGGGACAACCTAAGGCTAGGAACAGTAATGGAATTTTGCATGATCAGTGTGAGGATGAATCGAAGGATAAGGTTCTAATCGCAAACTTTGGGCTGAGGGTTCCGCGTTTCTAAAAGAGCCATAGTGGAGCTCACAGGATACAATTTCGTCATCCCCATTAGGATAGTCAACTAGTGAACTCGTTACTAATTCTCTAAATTTTGGGTCGAGGGAATTGCGGACTACAAAATTTCATGGTTAGCGATTAATTTTTCGGGTCGTGGGTTCCGTGCTTCCAAAAGAGCCCTAGCGGAGCTCGGGGGATCGTTTTTCCGTCACCGAAAATTCGAAAGTAGACGGCTAATTCACACCACGCTTAACTTTTTATGAGTACATGCGATGCGGGCTCCCTGAGGGGGTCCGAAATTTGTAATATATACGTATAGTATAGATGTTGTACTGCGCATTTTATATCGAGTGCTCCCGATTGGGAAGAATTTTTGACGTGCCAAGAAAAAGTGGAGCAAGTAAACAGTTGGAGTGTGCATTTAATCTAGGCGAATTAGATGTGATCCAGTCCCGTGCGCCCTTCGGAAAATTAAACTCGAAATGTCTAAGTCTCCCCTTTTCCTTGCAGAATATATGGATCTAACCAACCAATCTTTGGCGCGGCCCGGTGTGTTTTTGCCGTTTTCTCCACTGCCCGCCCCCAGTTACACTCGCGATCGCCGAATTGTAGTACCGCCACCCATCACCGCCCGCCATTCAAATTGTCAGCCCGATCTCAAACCATGTCTCGAAAGGGCCACATTCCAGTTAAGCGAATCAATTCCGATAGATTAGGGTAGGCCCAATTCACTTATTAAGAACCCGCGGTGTCGGGACTAACTCTCGGTCTATTACGTCCCTCGCGAAAACAGACTTTATCATTTAAGGGACCTCCTACGAGATGCGATTTAGGTTCCAATAGCAGGAATAGAGGGAATGACGGACCAGCCCTATTACCTGTGAGCAGGCTTAGGGGTTGACTCTCCCTCAGGGCGACCTTCATACCATTAGACACGTGGGCCAATATAGGGGCCAGGCCGAACACCCTGGTAAACCCGCCGGCGGCCTACTAAGCTAAGCGGTTCCCATCGATCTGACCAGAGTCCACCGGGGAATCGTATAAGCCGGGGTTGTCCGGGCACCACCGTGAAATTCTAGATAGAGTGGTGCAGCTGGGATCCCTTAGGGCCAGAACTGGTCCTATCTAGTACAATATACATTTTGCGTATGATATTAAAAATTTTTTTTGCAGCATGTTGCATTTATTTTGTCCAGTGGTGTATGTTTTCAAAAATAGTTGTTGGCTTTACTTGCTATTTTCAGTAAGCGCATGCTACTAATATAGTTGGTTTCATAGCTGCTACAAAACCAACAACATTGGTAACATATAAAAAGCACGTGCTGTGTGGACAAGGACTACGACTACTTGCTTGTAATTAGTGTTAGGCAACGGCCGGTCTTAGAGCCAAGCTGACGGCTGTAGGTCGTCAGTTAAGATTTGCGGCCGGCCGGCCGATAGCTAAACTGGCGGAAGACGGCTCAACAAACTGGTACCGAGAAATGGACGGCCGGCTGCCCATAAGCGTATCGTACTACGATCATAATTTATCTAATATTCGTTAATCATTTTCGGCATTTGTTCAAAAATCGATTTGTATCTGAAGGTTTTGCATGGCGTACTATAGCAAGCGCCGAATCTGACGCCTAGTCTGACTATAGCAATAATATACTACAGTTCGTGCCTTGAGACAGTCGGTTCCGAGGTTCATCATCAAATATTGACGGATATTAGTTTAATAGTAAACCATATGTGTTATCTGCTCAAATATGACCAAAGGTACCAGAAGGCACCAAAGCTATATAGTTTATAATGGAGGATTATATATACATCAAAAACTTCCAGTAGTGTGGTTTGTAATTTACTTGTTATACAACAGTAAGGAAATAGACGACAGTTGGCAAAGCGAAGACCCATAACTGCTTACCAATCACATTCTGTCTGCTGATTTGCTAAAGATCATTATGTTACCACGCTTTCCAGGCACTAAATCCTATCTTTTTACACCATGGTTAGTCGCATTCAATTAGACACATTTGTGGAGTTAGATAAAAATAGCACCTCAATAACTCCGAAATCGGTTGCTATGATTTGGTACGAACCAACCACGGGCTTTTCAGCTGAAGACATAGGTAGCGCGTTCTTCAAAGTTCTGTTGCGTAACGGTAATCCCCAGTCGTTCACAGTTTGGTTTGACAATTGTTCCGCCCAGATTAAAACTGGAAATTGTTCTGTATGACCATTATTGCTTTAAAATCTAGATGTGTAGAAACGAATAATATAACATAGAGATATTTGGAAAATGGACATACATTAATGTCTGCCGATTTACTCCGTGCCGCAATAGAGATGTCAATGAAAAATAGTCGAATAGTTGAAAATTTAAGGGTTTAAATGCGCAGTTGCTTATGCTTTAGGAAGCAGACTGATGGCACAATAAATTCAAACCTGTGACTTCCGGGTACGGAGAAATTCCGTTTTCAACAAACTTGTCTGACCAGCCATATCTGCGCGGCATCTGTGAAATTCAGGTCAGAAAGGGCTCCACAGTCATACTATACAAAAAATTTATACGTCGACATAAATTTGTCAGAAATGAGCGTCATTATTCCACAATTTGATATTCACAACTTGCCTAATCGTAGAATGGGCCTGAGGGTATTGCGATGGATCATCAGTGCAAAAGCATCGTAGTGCTTTGCCCATTTATGCGACTAACCGCGAGACTATTTCGGAACGAAATTGCTTTGAATGAAAGCAATAACGAAGGTATCGACGATCCCGATGGATATGATGACTAAAATGTTAACTACGTCTTTTTACCACTGCCTGGTTTTTGTGTAAACTTCGTTACATGTACATTGGAAAAAGGCGTATCTGCACAAAGTACGTTAAATGTCAATATTTCCCCATGACACTCACTTTATGGCAATCAAAATGAATTGCACGGCATGTTTTTGTTATCGTAATGCCTAAATTTCATATGGATGGTTTATTTTGACATTACCATAAAGATTGCCAAAAATTACTGATACTCGATAAGTTGTTTTTGGTGCATACATCTTTACCATGTACGAATTTAAATGTCTTCGTTTAACACAATTAAATTTAAGTTGACTTCACTAATTGTACTAAGTGATTTCAAGTGATCTTAGTAGCCGAAAAATATCGAAAGCATTTATGTTTTCGCTAGACAAATATTTGAAAAAAATGAAAACAGCCTTCAGAATTTCGATCTTATGCGCCAGAAGAATTTTAGCGATTTCCAGTTGTAGACAAACGGGTATATGGTGGCTATGAACATCAAACTTGTACACTTCTTGTCTTCTAATTTAATGCAATAATGATGTAATAAAGCAAATAGGTGCTATAATTTAGATTTTAGTTTTTGTAAATTAAGCACTCTAAACAGATTAAGAGCAATCATGTCTTATGTCACACGTCGCGTAAACGTTCACGTAATTGTCACCGCAACCATTTTGAAATACGAGGTAACCGCTGATTAGATGATTGTAAATGTTAATCATTGATTAAAGATCTATTTTCTGAATACAAAACCGTACCGTACCGTAACGTACGCAGTCAATTTAACAATTATTTAACATTTACATTTGTCAATTAATTTCAATTCAGTTTTTATACCATAGGTGGTATTTATTAAAATGCTGCAGTAGTAAAAGCTTTAATCTTAGTTCATATGGTAGACAGTATGACGTGCCTGGTGCAGCAATTCATACACCAAAAGATTTCGAGAATATTCGAAACATATTGCAACGTTTTCGGGGTGATAAGGGATAATGATCAATTATTTATAGTATATACAGGGTGATGTGCGACTCACCTCTTAGCTCACAAAAAATTAAAATTAAACGTTAGCAAAAGCAAAAGGCACTGAGTTCAGTAGAAGAACAGCATGTCATGCACATGCAAGTTTACATGCGCGTACAAGTTCGTAATGCATGCTTTCGCTGAATTTCAATCACCAAAAAAGGTCTTGCAACACTGCTTTAGCGATTGACAAAATATGTATTTTTAGAAAACCTTATATCGGCAACTCGTTAAAATTTAATTACTGAATATTAAAAAATATTTTGGATTTATGTAAAGTATATAAAATGAACACAAAAACGTTGCTGGCTGTTAAATATATTTAGCTGAGTTTTACACACGTGATAATATTACTATAGCGAAATAAATCCAGAGAAGGTCTTTAATTTAGTTAAATATAACTACTTAACCATTGTTTAGTATCATGTTATATATAAGGCTAAATGGACTCTATGTATACTGAAGAGCGTTAAAGTTAAACGAAGTTACCATGTATTGTATGTGTTTAAGCACATACGCCCATAGAAAGTAGTAGTCACTTTCGTAACAGTTGAAGTCCCTTACCTAAGCCATATTTACCTCTTTCCCTCTTAGGTCCGGCATCCCCTACCCAACTCCCCCATGGGTGCTAAACGCGCGCCGTGAGTTTCAGCCACTAGCAATTATGAGTAAAATTAAAACTACAAACGTTTTCAGGAAGAATTGGAGAAAATGAGGGAAATTATGAGGAAAAATAATTGAGGAGGCAGGTAACATTTTGATTATGCCCTTGCCTACACCACCTCCCCATAACTTCCTCCGCCAAGACCATCTAACTCGACGGACCCTGGGTACTGATGACTTAAAGTACTACTGCGCAACATCAATGATATAGTGTTTAAACGTTAGCGTATGTTTCTAACGCACAAATGTTCCTGGTTCAATCCACCGATACAGTAAAGTTCGCTCAGCATTCAACGAAACACAGATTAATTCATACATGGGAAATAAAAACTTCGGTCTGGAGTATTGAATAAATATGAATCGGAATTTACTCAAACAACGTTGCAAGCAGTAAATTTGCTATCATTTTGATATAATCGCAACCTAACTTAATCGTGAATGCTGTGAGCACAATTTAGAAGCACTAAGAAATATTGCAGACAGGGCGTAACAAGCTCTCCAAAAGTGCAGGGGCCAGTAAAAAGTGGAGGAGACCGGTCGGTACATACATTTTGTTATAATTGTATCAATTTTTTTCACGCTTGTCAGTAAAATATGGGAGGGATGCTCCCTGCCTATACCTCTTGCGACACCCCTAATCGCAGAAAAGAAAATTCGTAATAAGTAAACGCCCAACGCAATAGTATATAGTAAATTTAGTATAAAATGCTGATAAGCGTTTTTAGCTTACAGTATTGAAAAGATTGTTTGCAGTTCAGATAAATATGTGGACTTGTGTAACGGTTAATTTGTTGCGATAAAAATATCCCTATTTGTATAAGATATTAGCACTATGTATGCACCGCTATATACACATTTTGGCAATCGTGCCATAGTTTTTGCTGTCTGATATAGGAGATGCTTTGCTGGGTCCTTTGGGTTCGTCCTAAGTTTTTTGAAAGCCGGACTGGTCAAAATTTTGGTCATTTATAAGAAGTGCTAATAAAATGTAAGTATTCTTTGTCATTTTTGACAAAGGTTTAACAGTTCATTTATAGGAATACCAAAACGTACTTGGACATCGTTGAAGTTTTTAAGGTTGAGACATTTTTAAAAACAATATGATCTCTTGGTGGATTTTGAAAGAGGTGAGCTTTTTGAAAAATTGGCTTTGGAACTTCTGATGTTCGAGTTACGCATTGAAAATTTAGTTACAGTAAATAGCTTTGGTTTAAAATGGGCCAGAAATATAACCTTTCCTTTAAATTTGTAAAGGGTTACATGAGCCAAGTCTCATGTAGGCTATTATTTTAAAACCCAGCTATACTTGCATACTCATGCTGGCTTATAACGTTGTCATGACAGACCGAAATATTACAATACACCAGAGAATTTGTGGTTTCTTGTTTTTATAACTACTGTCGTCAATATATCTAATACATTAAGCGCAAACCGCTTGAACCTGCTGTGCATTAAATAGATTTAATCAATCAATTTAGTGAAAACGCCGGGGAATGTATACTTTGTCAGTCGCCGAATATTTTGTTTACTGTTTTAGTGTAACCCAACATTTGATTTACAACATAAGTTCCAGGAAGCAACTTCATTATTCAGCGGAAATAATTTTGCTGGGAGCGCGCTCGATCCAAAAGCTAAATTAATACGAGTACCGTGCTTTTTTCGATACTTTTTGCACAAACATTATAAATTTAGACTCGTGCTCTTTAAAGCAAAATGTATCTCCTGAAGGTTGATAGTAGAATTTTGAAAGAAAATTGACAAAAATCGGGGACAGTGTGGTGACAGTTGGCGCGATTTGCCAAAATTGATGAAAGTTTAAACAAAAAATTGACAAAAATAGAGATTTTTTTGCGAAATTCAAAAACAATATTATTTCCTGAAAATTTCAAAAATTTGCCACTCTGGACTACCCCCAGTCCCTATGGATTTTTACTATCTCTAAGCCGGGACAATTGGCGCAATGGCCTTTTGCCTGAAACGTGTTCTTCGACACATTCTTTGGCATAGGTGCAGATGTCCGAATGATTATATTTGGAAGGGCGTAGACGGAAACTCCCCTACAGCATCAAATGTTGTCAAATCCCTGCATTGGTTCCTGAGTTACAAATATTGCCACAAAATTTCAAGAATGACACAGTATAAATTAAATGTTTCAAATATTATCTGTGTAATCTATTTTATTAAATTGTATTAAGCATTCAAGTTTTTATGATTCTGAAAATTTTCTGGTATGTTTAATGAAACACCTATCAAAATCTGAGTATAATATCTAGGTGAGATTTATTCTTACTTTCAAAATAACTTAGCATGCCGGCGTAGTGTTCCTTGAGATCAAGAGTTGCTGGTTTTAAGCCTACTTTTGCTGGAGAAATGACTTCTGTTACCTTGAGAAACATTTATGAAACACTGAAAAATCTTATCGGTTACCGTAATGAGTTGTTGTAGGGTTCGAAGAATCTCTGTTGGTATGAGGAGCTATAAAGAATTTCAGCCATTACTTCAACCTGACACTCTACAATGCACTCACTGAGAAAATTTTATCTAAATCGACAACATTCTACCAAGATGCGGATTTAAATGTTCAAAATCATGGTTGATATGGGTTTGACACCGTTATTTCTTCACAGGTGCTGCTTATGGGATGCAACATTACTGCTGACATGAGATCTAAATCCATATCAACAGTATAAATTTGAACTAAATCAATCAAACTGTTTCCAGCTCAAAGACTATGAAATCGAAAGTCAGGTTCAATTTCGTCCGAAACGGGACTTTCTTAGACTGTTGATGTGCAGCTGGCGGCGAAAGCCACAAATCCGTTTACTCGTTTATGGAGGATATTAATTATAATCCGACATAAAAAATCACCCACATCTGACAAATATTTAAGAAATTATAATTGTTTAAATCAGAAGTTGTTAATGTTACATGTTAACGAAAAGTAAGCGAAAGACTAGCTATGCAATTAATTTCAGTAATATTTAACTAAATATGTTAGAAAATATCTTTGGACGATACACCACATTATAATGTCTGTGAAATCCATCTATTTAAAAAAGCAGTAGTCACATGTTTTGTTTACTGTATAAAGCAATATTTCAAAAGGTTTTGACATTATGCCGGTAGAACATCACGTTATAATATTTACAATATTGATGCCGTCCGCTCGCTGTTGATGGCTTTCAGTTTCAAATGACTTGGCAACACAGCGGTTGCTGATTTCTTGTATTTTTAAGTCACGCTGTAGTTCTGTTTACACTGCCAGACTAAAATACATGAAACAAGGCGACTTTTGATATAAACAGCAGCATCGGAAGCAGTGCAATGGCAATACATTATTTGAAATCCAGAGATTCTAAAGGCATAGATATATGTCACTAAAAGCTGCAGTCCATAGCGGCTTGGTGCCATCAACTCATACTCTGCGCACGGCTGAAAATTACTATATCTTCAAAAGCTTGACATAGCTAATCTCATAGGGATGCAATTTAAAATACGTCTTAAATTTTCATCCAACGTAGTAATATTAAGGATGTTCCGCATTGTAATAAATGGTTACAAATGTTTTGTTCTGCTCAAAACAAGAGAAACGGATACTGAATAGCGAAAGATAATGTATTTTGATAAGGAAGGATTAAACCAAAAATTTAAGGGTGCTCAGAAAAATTGCTTCGTGAGCGCCAAGAGGCACCTAAGCATTTTTTGCAAAATTCGGCTGGCATTGACAATAAGAAATTCAAATGTTTCAAAACGGAGGCGTTCGCAAGTAAAAATTTGAAAACTGAGCATCAGAGAGAATTTGAACATGGCTGCAAGAATCTAAACCTAGAACCTGAGCTAGGTCAAACTTGTCCCGAATTAATGCGAAAATATGACCCCCCAGTAAATCAATAAAAATTCACGATCACCAAGAATTACGCTTCGCGTAGAGAGGTGATAGAGAGCGAAGGGTCGATCTCATTACCTATATATAGGGCTATGAGTTGACTCTATGTGGGGTACCTCTAGTAGCCATATCACGCATAATCATGTGTGACACCGAAAGGGACAACACCGAACATCCTGATAAAAGCACTCCTGCCGTTTGCTAAGCTAATCGGTCTCTTGGGACTAAGGACTGGTTCTGCCCTGAAAGTTGAGAAAGCCGGAGTCGCATGAGCACCGACCGGTCCCAGGAATCTGACTGTGCAACTGGATAACCAGCCAAGGCTAGCGAGTAGGTTTTGTTTTTGCTTGCCCTATTCAAAAATTTTGCTGCTATTACAAAATATTGTTGTTAAAATCTATCTGAATGGCATGTTATTAACATGATAGGCGTTGTAATAATATTATAGATGCTCAACTTTGTTTATATTTGAAAGCTGTTGATAGCTACGTCCACGGTAGTGTTGTGCACTTTTTCACATTGGTCCGTCTGCACAATGTGATGTATGAAGTGGCGCTGTTTCGTATTGTATTTCATGTATGATGTGATCGTCCTCTTTCTATGCACCTACACGGTTTTGCAGCTGCGACTGTCTACTAGTATAAAGTTTCAAGACTATCAAATGTTATACTGAGCCTCACAAGCAATGTAGCAAGCTTGGCGGCCGAAAAGTAAATTTTCGTCCAAATATATATTGTTTTTGCAGAGTTCAAACAACCTTTTTCTTTAGTGAATGGTGTCACGTCACTTCTTAGTGCACACAAATTTATAGGTTGAGAATAAAAGTGAAACTTTAGGATTTCAGCGAAGCTCAGCGCGGCTCTGCTCGTCTCCAGAGCCGAGCCTAGGCGGTCATGATGTCTAAAGAGCCCATTTGAGCCGAATTATAGTATATCATCTGCATGTAAGCACCCAGCTGAGCCGTGGTATCTTGAAAAGCTGCAATCGGTTCTTAGGAGGTCTTTTCCAAAATAAAAGCGTAATTATAGGTGCTGCCAATAGCAAGAAATACCTCGAATCTGATATAAGAAGCTCTGACAGCTAGCATATGTAGTTACTTTTGTGGTTTCTATATTACGCTATGCTCTCTCCAGAAAAACGTTACGCCAAGAGCAGAGCAGAACCCCGTCTTTTCATCAAAAGAGACGAGCCGAGCCGTACATGGTTCATGAAAGGCCGACCCGAGCCATAGCTTAAAAATATTACTCTTTCTTTTATCTAGTTATGCATAAAATTAGCTTTACAAAGATTTTGCGATATGTCTAATTCGATCACGGAATATGGTCAAATTCTGATTCAACTATTAGTTCTGCTTGCTCCCGAATAAATGTTTTATATTTAATATATACAATGGTGCAAAATATGTTTGGCTTTTTTCCAGATACGAACAATCTTAAACCTACTTTCCTCGATGTTGTAATTCCAGATTTGGTTACAAAAAATCGTAGTGTGGAATTGCACTATCTAATTCACTTCTGATGTCGCTGCGCAGGACCAGTATCGTATTTGACGTACGATCCGATGACAACACCGGAGACGAGAAATTCCAGGAGTGGTAATATAATTAGCATGTGAAAATTAACATCTTGTTAGGTCAATTGGTACCAACTGTTTATAATCAATCATACAACTGGCACAGACCAATAAGTAAAAAGACGATTAGCGGAAAACAATGCTTTTATTTCTTCATAAATAGATGGAACCGAATGTCAAAAACAATTTAAGAGAACAATAGGATTCGATCACCCAACCAAAAGACAGTCAATCTTTGTAAACACTCGGCCGTAACCCCAGTACCAAACAGCTTTATGCACTGCATATTATTGTTGACATGCAGTTGACAGACAGCAAAAATGGTAATATCTTGATAACCGCTAATATATAAGTGTTTCTGGTCTAGTGTTGCAGAGTAGATCATCCCCGTATAGCTGCAAATAGTTTGCTATTATCAGGGGCCGCGGAGCCGGGGGGGCTGGGGGGGCTTTAGCCCCCCCAATAATTAGGACCAAATTGAAAACAGTGAAAAATTAAAATAAACCCAAACGGCGACGACGAGCCAACCCCGAATATTGAACGATTGCAGGTCTGGTTTGATACGAAGTACCAGCACGCGCTGCATACTCAACATTGCATATATAGCATGTTAGCACATTAGCACAAGTTTTGTTTCATAAGAAGTATATAGTTTTCTTTATATTTTTTCAGTATATGTTTAATATTTATTTTGTAGATGTTTGTAGTCCTTTGTTGCTACACCTGCAGAAAGTTTTCTTTTTTGAAACTTGTGGGAATATTGTTTTTAGTGTAGAATGGATAGATTGGCGTTTGTACCTCACAAATATTTTGGAATTGGGTTTTTTGTTTTGCCATTCAGCCGTTTTCTTTACATTGTGATTAGATTTGCGCCACTCCTTTTAGGGGTGCAGCACGCTCCTGAAAAGTGGGGGTCGGGGCACGTAACTTCAACTGAGTACACCCAAATTACACTTGTCGATTTTTAATATACAGTTGTATCACGTTGTAAAGTTTGCTCCTAAAGAAGCGGTTATACCACTTAAAGCAGTGATGGCTTCTGAAAAGCACATTATGAGGATGAGCGAGAAAGCCCGGGTGCTGTGACCGCAGTGGCGTAGCCAGGAATTTTCATAGTGGGAGGGGCAAAACTTTTCAATTTCCAAATATTTTACCTTCAAATAATGACGCCGCCCAGCGAACCGAGGCTGCGAAACGCTAGGAAAATTTTCTAATTTCCGGTCTCAAAACTAGAAACTTTTTCGCTGGGGGACACGGAAGCGCGCGACGCAACGCCATTTGCAGTTGTACAATGCGGGTAGGCGCGCCGAGCGAAGCGAAGCGGGAGACAGTAGACAATTTCGGCGGCCATTTAAACAATTTTACCGAACCGATGGCATACGAAAAATGAGCGGTTGGTTCATGGCATTCAATTTGCCATACCGCAGGCAGGTGTTCGTTCAGGTTTCTCGCTTATCAGTGTAAATTACCAATGGATAATAAGTTTATGGCTTATGGGTAGATTATGCTGAAGTTTAGTTGTGTTAGCGGAAACAACCGACTACGTATACTTTGATCCGGAATTTCGATTCTGAAAAGGCTTCACGAAGTATTCACCAATGAGACAGGGTTGCTTAGAAAATATCAAGAAGGACATGGATACCGATGCTCCAGGCCTGAAGGTACTATATCCCACTAGGTGGACAATCCGTGGAGTCAGTTTTCTTAGGATAATAGAAAACTACGACGTTCTGATGCAGTTGTGGTCAGAAAGCTTAACTCAGAAACTGGACAGTGAAACCCGGGCTAGAATAATTGGAGTGCAGGCGCAGATGACTCAGTTCGACTACTTCTTTGGGCTTAATCTCGGCCAGAAACTTTTCTCCATTACCGACAATTTATCCAAGACATTGCAAAAATCAAAAATGTCTGCTATTCAAGGTCAGCGATTGGCCGAAATGACGAAGACAACTATTCAAGGAATGCGGACCGATGGGGACTTCAAGGACTTTTATGCTTCAATTCTACGGCGAAAAAGCTATCTGGAGTGTGACATAAGTGACCCGAAGCTACCTCGGAAACGGGCGCCACCTAAGAAACTGGATGGGAGGTCAGAGCCATACCATCCCCCGACAGCTGAAGATCACTTCCGTGCAATATACTTTAAGGCAATCGATGATGTTACTACGGCTATAAACGAAAGATTCGACCAGCCAGGCTTCAAGATTTATCAAGCAATGGAAGAGTTTCTGCTTAAAGCGATACGCGGTGAGGATTATTCCGCTGAACTTTCGATGCTCGAGAACAACTATGGCAACGACATCAATTTTTCCAATTTATCCGCACAACTACCAATTTTTCATCACAAATTTAAAGCTAAAAATATGAAACACTTCGATGACATCTACGCAGAGGTTAAAGTGTTGGATGCACCTAGCAAACTGTTATTAGAAGAAGTAATAAAAATCATGGTTTTGATATTGGTAAATCCGGCCACTGACGCTATTGGTGAACGTTCGTTTTCCATGGCGCGAAGACTGAAAACTTGGTTACGTTCCACCATGAATCAAAAGCGATTTAATAGCTTGGCAGTGCTAAACATTCATAAAGAACGTGTGGACAAACTCGATTTAGCTGTGGTTGCAAATGAATTTGTTCAGCTTAACGATAACAGGAAGCGGATCTTTGGAAAGTTCTCAAGTTGCGACTTCTAATTCTTTTTTCGAACTATACTGATATATTGGTAAATTCTGTCGGATCAACTCTTTTTGAGTCGTTTATTACGACACATTCAAACATCGAAGCACTTTTTGTTTGTGAGTTTCCTGCTTTTTTGCCGGCGGAATGCTGTTTTTCTAGATTCCCAATTCCCAAGTATTCCGAAATTGCATCCAAAATCAAAATTTTTTGCGGGACCGAAGCGAACCCGCACCACCCCAAATGGCGCCGCGCTTTGCCCAGGTATCGCCCCATTAGCCCCCCCAATATTGGGGATGCTCCGCGGCCACTGATTATTGTCGTTATATACGCTGCAATGTTGTATCAGTATCTGGATTCGTTTTCAAAGTCGTATTTACTATAGATGACCTAAAACCTGGGGCGAATATAGCTGAACATTTTTGCCAAAATTCCATGTATTCAGTCAGACATTTGCAGAGTTAAAGTTATTAGATATATGTACTGATTAACAGTATTGTATCGAAGTGGATTAGTCAATTTTGTCAACCAAATTAACCAGTATAGAAAATTTTGCTTCCTTGCACACTTGGCGATCGCGAATTCACACCGGCGACACCACATAGTGAAAACAATGCCCAAAGAAGAAGAAGAAGCAGAAGAAAATTTTGTTTCCAATTTCGCATTTCTCTGTTATTTTATATGCAATAGCGCAGCGTAATTTAAGACTAGTGACGCATCGTAGGTGGTCGAAGGGTTCAAAGGGCGATTAGAGGATAACGTATGTGATTGAGGTTCACCTTGAGCGCTTGGGTATATTGCACATTTTTGATAAGATACACATATGTAACAGCACGAATTTTACGGAATTGGTAAAACGCCTATAACACAGCAAAATTCGTAGGGAATGGACGACCGGATACCGGTGGAGTGTGACTTCTATAAAATGATATAATTGTGTAATCGTTATCGTGAAATAAACAATATTATAGCTCGTTTGCGGTGTACTTGTAAGGTCACACTCCACCAACCGAAGGTGCACGGGATGATTTTGGCACCGAACACGAAAGAAAGTGTAACAGCTAGGGTTGTCCGGTCGATCCTCGTGAAAATGATTTGCTCGATATAATTTGTTGAGTGTAAATTCTTTTGTTATGAAGGACAAGTGTGCGCTCGGAGAGGCAAGGCATCAGTGGATGTCACAGGAACTTTTGCTTATACGAAGAAAAAATGGTCGCCCTGAGCCTGATCCCAGCGCACACGTCGAGTGATGATTATTAACTGCCTAATATCTGTTGTGCGCTATGTATATACATATGTATACAGTCAGGGCATGCGAAAAGAAAGAGCAGAGTGTCAGGATGGGTCCGTACCTTATCGAAAACCAATGGGAAATGGATGGGAAGTCTCAGACACGGATTTTTGGTGTTCTACAGCGGATCCCTCCTGACATGCTTAACAGACCACGAAAATTTGTTATAAGATTATTATAATTTTGTCGATCATCTTTAGGTAATCAAAATTTTCGGTCTTGGAGAACGGAAATAGCGAGTATTTCCGGATTTAAAATTGCTAAGGCACTATTTTACGGTGCGGCGCTAAAAGTTCAAATCTCGGATTTTCTATTAAATTTCGAAGAACGGGGCCGATGAAACCATATTAAGGACCAATGACTAAAGGTGCCAAAATGTCCAGGCGGGTTAAAAATTTGGTTCCCCTAAGTACCTACGGATCCCCGAACAGGCGTTTAAGACTCCAATTTTCTAAGCCTAAAGGGACACACAAAATAATTAAAAGTCCCCGATATTTGAGCCCGGTACACTTATCGGGTCCGACCCTAACTGACTAGTCGAAAACCGGGGCCGCCCACCCCCACGGGTCCGCTCAGGATCCCCTAAACAGAAAGGGGGCACTAAAATTCCGGGTTTCTTACGGCTAAATCGGTCTCTAACGGGCCTCGTGTGGGAGATACCATTAAAATTTTATTTTCTTCAGCAGCCGGTCTGCCAGGGCAGGATTACAGTCTTGCCCCCGACTGCCTACTGTCTTTAGATACGGAGATATCGGTAAAAATGTGCCGATATTCCTATTATAAACCAGCACTCTGAGTGCCGTTATGTTTTGCTGTAAAATTTTTATCGGGCCGACCAGCGTGAGGTTTAGGCCAGCTTGGCAGCCTTCGGCCACTGCTCAGCAAACTGCCATATTTATGTTGGTATATTTTCTGTTGTTTTAGAGTGCCGACCATATATGTGTGTCCCGCCCGATGTAGGCAAGCTTGTTAAAGTTTAAATTTTGCCGACTGGTCTACATATATTTGTCGTTTATATCTATTTGTTTTCACATAGCTTATCGAGAGTTTGTCGTGAAAGCTTTCGTTTTAAAAATTTAAATTTAAAACTATAGGGCCAAGAGCGATCAAAGAAAAGAAAGGGGGGTTTAATTCGGAGTATAAAAGAGGGCTGCCTGTTCCATCAGAGGGACCAGTCGACATCATCGGCTGGAAATTTGGCCGGGTTTTTCGGCGGTTGTCGCCAGCTCTGGGGTTTATTGAAGTTGGTTTTTGTTTTTGTGTTTTCTTTGCCCGGGTGGGCTCTTCGGGGTGCAGACGTGTGGAAGACGCCCGCCAGAGGTTTTTCGCAGCTTTTCGATTTCTTTTGCCTAAGCCTAGGATAAGGGGCAGCCCTTTCGGGTGCTGGGGCATCCGTTGGATGCCTCGCGTTCCTGTAAGTGCAGTGCCCGCGCTTCTGGGATTAAAATAAACTTTTGACAAAATTGCAACCAAAAATTTGACAAAATTGCAATTAAAAAGGAATGCTCCCGTGCTCGACTGGTTCCCCGCTCCCGGGGCCATGTTGCATGTTCCGGCCTTAGGAGTGTACGCAAAATTTCTAGTAGGGTGATGCTGTGAGAGAGAAAGAGGGAGTTTACATGATTGACATGGAGACGAGCAGGTCAGGGCAAATTTTAAGTAACCTAACATAAGGAGATAACTTTAGGGCAGCCGCAACCATGGTCGTGGATAGTAACGCCGTCACTTTGAACCATCGGTTTCGTTCCCAAGTTAGGGTCTCGTCGACTCGGATGAGCTAGTACGGGTCGCCAAGGAGTCCCTGGAGGCCCGGTGTCTCGCCGCATAAAGGCTTACAAGGCCTTGCGTGTGAAAGTGTTCAAATGGGGATCTTTCATCGCCGGTGGCTGAAGCGTCTCAGTAAACTGTGAAATCGGCCCCAGCAGCTAACGAATGGCGGACCTTGGAGTGTTTCTGGTTTCGGGTTGTACAGGTTCTACTGGATTTAAAGCAGAAAAGAGTGTGCAGGACAAGCAGTGTATAATTGAGTGGACGTGATCTTTTATTGGAGACCCAGGCACGTAGGGGAAATTAGGTGAGGAGATTGAATTCAAGAACACGGCTCCCGCTTATAAATATTCCTGCTGCTTGCTGCGTTTAGTGTCCTCTATAGGTCGCAGATGAACGATCACGTCCACGCGCCCTGGCAGTGACTACGCCCTCGAATCCCAAGACAAAGGCTTAAGTAACAAACTTTGGGCTGAGGGTTCCGCGTTTCTAAAACAGCCCAAATGTAGCTCACAAGGTACGATTTTGTCATCTCTATCGGGGTTGTTAACTATTAAAATTTGTATCACTTTCAAAATTCTCATGCGTGTAGCTGGAACGCAGGGCCTCGTGCAGGGAGTCCGGTTTTTTGTATATAATTTGATGTATATAATTGTATGCTTGCGTGTACCCGATCGGGCGATGTTTTTATTTCGTGTCAAAGATTTAAGCAAAAAAGAGAGAACCGAAAGTAACCGTTTCTCGTGTGTATTCATTCCAGGCGGTTTGGATTTTATATCCTATCTATCCAAATTGATTGAAAGAATAGCCCTCCACCAACTAAACTCATTTCTAGCCTCTTCAGACCACTTACATGCGCAGCAATCCGCATACCGTAAGGGACACTCAACTGAAACTGCCCTTATTAAAATAACAAACGATATTCGATCTGCTTTCGCACGGCCCCAGGTTACTGTGCTAGTCAGTCTTGATCTTTCGGCGGCATTCGATACAATCGACCATCACCTAATCCTGCAAAATTTATCATCTGCAGGCCTCTCCTACCACGCAATGCGTTGGTTTCACTCCTATCTCACCAATCGTCAACAATGTGTACAAATCGGCAAAACTCGATCTAAACCAACAAGCTTAGAAACTGGAGTTCCAAAGGGTAGCGTACTCGGACCAGCTCTGTTCAATATTTGCCTTGCTCCTATCATGGCGTTAATAAACGTCGCAGGATTTCAAGCACACAGCTACGCAGACGACATACAAGTGTATTAATATTTAAACTGCAGCAATACCGAAAATGTTGCTGCATCCCGCAAACAACTTCTTATCAACCTGAAAAAATGGTTCTACTGCCATATCTTCATACTTAACGACGCCAAAACAGAGCTAATTTATTTTTACTCTAGTGAATTTGATGGACCGCCAACAACCGTTGGCTCAACAATTATTGAACCAGTCAAATCTATCAAAATTCTCACACTGGACAATAAACTAAATATAATCCAACATATCAGCCAGTTAGCAGAGACATGTACCTGGCAACTTCGTTCTATAAGCCGCTTGCGCCGCCGATTGAATACTGAAACCGCGCACAGCATAATTCGAGCTTTTGTCATGAGCAGGATAGACTATTGCAACGCTCTGTACTCAAGCTTCAAACACACCCGTTTGCGCATTGCAGCCTTTACGCAGAGTCCTCCATACTGCAGCTCGAATAGTAACCTGTTCAAGAAAGTGGGACGCCATCCATCCGATATTGCGAAATTTACACTGGCTTCCATTGTAGCAACGAGTTATATTTAAAATACTGACGATGGTAGGCAATGTTTTATCCAGCAACGAACCTAGACATTTGTCAGCGATACTGCATATTACTTCGACGCCTCGCTTACTGAACGAACGTGTTCTCAAAGTCTGCCGTGTTAACACGAAATTATTTTCATTTATTGCGCCTCTATTATGGAACAATCTACCGCGTGCACTACGAGACTCGCAATTAACATTGTCTACATTTAAATCCAGAGTCAAAACTCATTTAGTTCCTCGTTAATTTTGACATCACTGCTTCAATGTTATATTGTTCATGGAAAAACGATGCAAAAAATTGCCTCTACTTTCCCCGATAACGTTCATTTATGAATATGTATATTTGTTAATTTAATGTATATTAATGTATATTTGTTTCATGTTGTAAGCGCTTTTGTAACGCCTCGGCGAAAAGGGCGCTATATAAATGATGTCTATTATATATATATATATATAAATAAATAAATAAATAAATAAATAAAAAAATAAATAAACAAATATATATATATATATATATATATAGATTGCAGTCTAATTTCTAAGCCAAGCTGCGAAGATATAAACCGTATAGTTCGAGTTTAATGATGTAAAGCTTAAATACGTTATTTTAGAACATTCACTATGCGATTTTCATTGAATTCCAGTGGTGTACTGCCTCTGTTCGTTTAATTCAGCGAACATACCGCTTTCATTACTGTAGCTCGCTATTTTGGTTCTCAGACAACTCTGTTACAAAAGGCTACATATACGAAACGAAAAGGAAATGTAGTTACACCCTCCTATCGCTATACATTTATTTTCATAGGAAACTACAGTATTTTACTAAGTTCGTCTGCTTGAAACTGTACTTTGGCGAAACGCTTATAGCCGATATTGCAGATCAGGGTAGACTGCCATATATGACATTGCTTCTCAAGACATTACATATTCGAAGCAAATACAGTATGGAAAAGCCGTTTTATCTGCGAAGCTTTAAATATAAATTTACTTAGTTTAAAAATATAAGAAGTTCGCATGTACAGTGAAATGTAAAGTTGGTAAATATACGTCTAACTTAGTATACAGACGTTAACACATCGTTGAATATGGTTAAAAATTGACGCAAATCTAACATGTCTTTCAATGAAAATATGAATATTTACGAAGCTTGAGGTGCCACGCAAAGAACTACTGTGACACACTTGCTTTGTCTGAGTAAGATAAACCTTAAAGTCACCCAAAATAGTTTTATGGATATAGTTAGTGTCCGACATGTTGATTTTGTGTTTGTAAACCATTTTTAACGTGTCATTGACTTAGATATCACTAAAGAAATATCAAGTCTGCGAGTTGTACCTTGATACTGTAGCCTACGTGGTCCTATGGGTGTTTAGTCCCACCGCAGATTACACACAAACTAACACCAGGTTTCTATACAGCAGTGCGAGCACCAAGAGATATTTAATTTTATGAGCTTAATCTTAAGGCCTTAATGTGTCACTTCTTATAACAAATGAAATCGTTTATTTTCTTTAGTACCATACAACAGCTAAAACTTTACACACAATAACAGATAAACCGCTGAACCGTACTCACCCTGATTGCGAAGCTTCTGAGGCAGACTGAGGCCCTGATCTAACTGCGCAAACCACTTAAATAACTTTTTAAACCCGATTTCTTAGAACTCAAAAGAAATCTAGTTCTGAAATCTCTCTAACCCGTTAGATTTTAATATAATTGCTGCCAACCGGGTTATGAATTTTTAGAATTGTGAAATTCGCTCTCTAACAAAAGTTTTAATTTTTGCGTTAGAGAAACCCTTTTTATGAAATTCTTGGAATCCTTAACTCATGACAAATTTTAAGATTTTCAATAAAATTCAGCAGAAATGCATATACATTTGCGTTAATGTAGCTCTAATACTTAAGGCACCCAAGAGCTACAATCAAATCCGATAGGTAACTAAACTATAGCCCTGGCACACAAATTGTAAAATTTTAAATTGTTTCACTCTCTTAAAGTTATAATTTTCAAGAATTAAATAAACTTATATTACCAGAAATGACCGAGGGGATGAGGTTCGTAACTCCTTAATAGGTGGATCAATTGTGCACAAATTTAGTATGGATGGTCTACAGCGTGCCCTATGGCATTTGGCTTTAAAATCTCCATATGCCCAAACCATCCCCCTGCCCAATAGAGTCATATGTATATTGTTACAATTTTATTCGATCTTTATTAATCTGGGAAGCTATAAATTAAAACAACCTCACTTTCGTTTCAATAACACATGCTATATACACAACAGCAACATTCTCGTAAAACATACATTATATACATACACTCAAATAATCATATAAATACACTCGACATCTGTGCTGTATTTCTCACACAAAAACCTTTAAACATCACTTCTAATAAACCACGTAGCTGACACATTCATTTTCACAAACAACATTATATGACATACAGCCTCACAAAAAATTACGCACGTATAATGTACACTATGTTTTTGTAAACAAACATACACATGGCAGATGACGAAGTCGCCAATTAATATATCTAGCACAGTAAAAAAAAAAATACAGCACAGATGTCGATGTATTTATATGATTATTTGAGTGTATGTATATAATGTATGTTTTACGGGGGAGTGTACCTGTTGTGTATATAGCATGTGTTATTGAAACAAAAGTGAGGTTGTTTTAATTTATAGCTTCCCAATTAATAAAGATCAAATAAAAGTATTAACAATATACATATGACCTTTCTAGGCAGGGGGATGGTTTGGGCATATGGAGATTTTAAAGCCAAATGCCATAGGGCACGCTGTAGACCATCCCTTCTCAATTTGTGCACAATTGATCCACCTATTAAGGAGTTACGAACCTCCATCCCCTCGGTCATTTCTGGTAATATAAGTTTATTTAATTCTTGAAAATTATAACTTTAAGAGAGTGAAACAATTTAAAATTTTACAATTTGTGTGCCAGGGCTATAGTTTAGCTACCTATCGGATTTGATTGTAGCTCTTGGGTGCCTTGAGTCTTAGAGCTACATTAACGCAAATGTATATGCATTTCTGCTGAATTTTATCTGAAAATCTTAAAATTTGTCATGGTTAAGGATTAAAAGAATTTAATAAAAAGGACTTCTCTAACGCAAAAATTAAAACTTTTGTTAGAGAGCGAATTTCACAATTCTAAAAATTAGTAACCCCGTTGGCAGCAATTATATTAAAATATAACGGGTTAGGGGGATTTCAGAACTCGATTTCTTTTGAGTTCTAAGAAATAGGATTTAAAAAGTTATTTAAGTGGTTTGCGCAGTTAGATCAGGGCCTCAGTCTGCCTCAGAAGCTTCGCAATCAGGTTGAGTGCGGTTCAGCGGTTTATTGTTCTGTGTGTAAAGTTTTAGCTGTTGTATGGTACTAAAGAAAATAAACGATTTCATTTGTTATAAGAAGTGACACATTAAGGCCTTAAGATTAGGCTCATAAAATTCAAATATCTCTTGGTGCTCGCACTGTTGTATGGAAACCTGGTCTTCGTTTATCTGTAATCTGCGGTGGGACTAAACACCCATCAGAGACCACGTAGGCTACAGTATCAAGGTACAACTCGCAGATTTGATATTTCTTTAGTGATATCTAAGTCAATGACACGTTAAAAATGGGTTACAAATACAAAATCAACATGTTGGACACTAGGCTATCTCCATAAAACTATTTTGGGTGACTTTAACGTTTATGTTACTCAGACAAAGCAAGTGTGTCACAGTAGTTACTTGCGTGGCACCTCAAGCTTCATAAATATTCATATTTTCATTGAAAGACATGTTAGATTTGCGTCAATCTTTAACCATATTCAACGATGTGTTAACGTCTGTATACTAAGTTAGACGTATATATTACCAACTTTACATTTCACTGTACATGCGAACTTCTTATATTTTAAAAATTGAGTGTAAATTTATATTTAAAGCTTCGCAGATAAAACGGCTTTTCCATACTGTATTTGCTTCGAATATGTAATGTCTTGAGAAGCAATATCATATATGGCAGTCTACCTGATCTGCAATATCGGCTATAAGCGTTTCGCCAAAGTACAGTTTCAAGCAGACGAACTTAATAAAATACTGTAGTTTCCTATGAAAATAAATGTATAGCGATAGGAGGGTGTAACTACATTTAGAGGCCGGAAATTATATCGTTAGAAAAAAGTGCAGCTTAGTGCGGCCGGCTAAGCGTAAAGCACGTGGAGATAAGTATTTTAAGTTCACGGTATATATTGAAAAGATTAAGTGCTTGATTGTGGTACAGATAATAGGCATGTAGCATACTTGGTATACTGCTGATTTTTTGCGATAAAAATATCGCTATTACATAGAAACCTTAGTACTATACAACACTGCAATATGTAAAACATTTTGGTACTCTTTTTATTAACTGCGACACCATATTCACGGGGCTATTATGTGTCGGCGTTAATGTTTAATCTCATCAAACTCATACATAAAATACACATTTCTGGTCAACGACTAACGGGCTCAATGGGGCAGCATGACAATGAACAGTCTGCTCTCATTTAATATCTTTACTTGTATGCATTAGAATAGTAATTTTCTTCGTATCAAATGTCTAGATAAATTTCACAGTTCATCTTTCTAGTGTTTTGGAGAATTCTGTTATATTATAAACCGCCAGTTCGAGCTAATGCGGTCTTATAATTTCAGTTAATCCTTATAATCAACATGTATTTTATACCTTGTCTATTTGCTTGATATTATAAAATAGCTACCGGTCAACTTAGAAATTATACGGGTGCCGTGCTAGCCACACTTAATAACATTAGCCGCCCTAAAGCGTTTGTTGGTGATGCGTTTTACGTGCAACTTCGGGAGGATGTCTTGACATGTCGTACGAATAAAATATTGGCAGTTTGGCAGCAGTACGATAGGTATTCACACATCGGTTTAAATTTTTTAAAATTTAAAGTGACAGTACCATATTTATGTAATATACAACGCAGTCTATTTAGATTAACAGATGGCAGATACGTCCTAGACAGAAGGGAATATCGTCAGGGATAAAGAGCTATAAAGTTGAAAATATCTGGACGTATCGACAAGTCCCGTAGCCAGAATAACTAAGCAGTGGCTGGATGGATTTTAGGAGGATAAAATTTGGTTATACAATGCAAACAAATATACGATGGTTCTTCTTATATCTCGACAGGAGGGTGTAGAGGTGGACCAGGAGTGGGGGCGCCGAGCCTCACCCACGGCTCTGGTAAAGTTATTATCCTCTATAGATGCCGACGTGGGTTTCAGTTTTAAATGACTTGCACAATTAATATGTTTTGAGGATATCAAGAATTTTAACTTTTTTCCCTTTGTTTCGAGGTCACGGCAGGTGACTTCTAGTTTTAGATGATAAATTGTCGATTATCATTTAACTGTTTGTTTTTTCGATGCATCGGAGAGCGGTAAATCAGTTCCATCTAAAAATGACCAGCACAAGTGAACATAATTTGTCTATATCTAGCTTTTAACTATATTTACATTGGCGCAAGATCACAGTGGGTCACTACCAGTGTTAGATGTACTGGAGAACTAATACACGTTATCGATCTCTAGTATTTTAACCCTTTATCATATTTTATGGATCATTTCACACCACACAATTCAGCAATTCTAGGATCGAGGCTTTAATGACATAGTTTCCAAAGGTCTATCACGCTTTGGATATACCGCAACACTAAACATAGATACGCAATATTTTATATTTAACTCATTATATGTTCATGGTCCATGGTGCTGGGGTTGCCTAGTAGGCGGGTGAGCTCCGGGAGTTCGGCAAGACAGCACGAAGTCTTCGGCGCCACTATACGTACTTAAGGGTTCCGAGCCTGTGGCGCCTGCGGAAGGAGTGGTCGGGTGCCCTGTCTGGTAGTAGCGTACTACTGCAGTACATGCATGACCCGTTTTTATCTGTGAATTACAAATCTTAAAAAGCTTTACATAACGAATTCCAAAGTTTCCCAATTAGAACGATCAGTTATTCGATCCGACGATAGCTGTAATGTCCGAATTTTTGTAGATTTTAATAAAATGACCACCAAAGGTTTGCCTAGCTGCGAAATTATGTACAGGGTTTGTGAATATAATTATTGATAACTGCTGACGCGGGGAACATTTGAATAAAAAATTATCAAATTGTGGAGGTGAAAATTGACGAACGTTCTTTATAGTCTAATGCTAAATTATTACAGTTAGTTCACATATACCTACGTCCAAATTGAAGAAAAATCAAAACTGTAATAAAGCTCGGAACTAAAGTAACTATCGAAACCCGGCTTTGGACTGGAAGGGACGATATTACGGAGAGTCTATCTTGCGACTTTCTATGAATATTATAGATTGTTTGTAAATTATCTGCTTTATGCCTTCATTATATTATACAGTTTTATTTCTTTTTCGCCAGCAAAGAGAAGTTAAGTGTGAAACTTCGATTTGTGCCATGCTGCCTCAAATAATGCTGGCAATCTGCCGGCTTTGAAGACAAACGGGAGGCTTCTGGACGGACAGCGGCTGAGTTCCGGAAATAGACAACTTACTGCCAAGCCTTTTCTCTTATTGCGGTAAGAATTTAATATTCGTAAATACTTTTTCCGCATTTCTGATCAAAAATAAGCTCGATTTGTGTAATGAAGGTTTTGCACGGCGAGCAGTATGACAGCTAACATACCGAATCCTATACCCAGACATCCTGTAGCAACACCGCGTACTACACTTGGGTGCTGGGCGGTGGAGGCTTTGAGGTTTATGATTAAGCATTGACGAATATTAGTGTAAGAGTAAACCTACGTATGTTGCCGAAGCAGTGAAAATTAAATATATAAGGAATATGCAAATAGGAAAACTATTAATTCGAAAACAGAAAATGTGGCTACGACCGACCTCATTTAACCGAGGGTTTTTGTACCTAAAAGACAAATTTTCTCAGATACGCAGCAACAGAACGCAATCGTAAGCATCACTGTATATCTATGCAAGAATGGCAAATTCCTTGGGTTTGGTTTGAGTATTACAGTTTTAAACATGTCTATGGATAGCAGACTTAGGAATTTGTGCACTGTATAAACTTATGGCCAGTATGTGCTGATATACTCGTAAATAGTGCACATATTGCAAACGGTTGTTGATTATCTACTTGAGATGCTACTAGTCGATGTTCCAGCATTTTGCACAGTACTATGCTTTTATTAGTAGTATGAAAATAGCACTAAGCTCTACCAACTAACTTTGCATAAAACCATTTTTGCACGCATCTTAACCAAAAACCTAATTTCTTTGTGTACGACCTCAAAATTCATAACAATCTGGAAAATCCTGTATAATAAACATTGAATTAAGCCGGTTTATGTTGTAGCAGTATGAAAGCACTACATTTCAGCAGCACTCCTGTATACGTGGCTTTTCTGAACGTGGGTGGTGTAACACCGCTGTTGTTGCTCGATAACTTAAGAAAGAAAGAAATCGCGTTTTCCGACTCAATATTTATTATGAACTTGCGATATACACCATATAATAATTATTGCGTCGTTGCCTCACTCTGCTGTCGCAGGACGCTTCCATGATGACAAGACGACGCCTCTTATATCCGCTTGCTGTTGGTATTTCGATCTCTGCGGAGGAGTCGCGGCCCCGTCGTTGACATGAGACATGGTGGAAGTGTGGTTCGCAATATTTAATAACTTGTCGTCGCGAATGGCTGGAACGCTCTGCCATGGACGCTTCCATGCGGTGAAGGGAGCTGCGGTTTACGCAAAATTTGCTGTTCGTCCATGAGTACGTGGCCGAGTAATCGAATGCGATCTTGCTTGAGTCTGTTCCGTAGCAGGACGGTATGACCGGTTTTTCCAGAGCTCAGAATTATTGTTCCGGTTGAATTTTGTCAGCCCAAGAATGCCCCGATTGGAAAAGTTCTCGAAGTTCTCTAGTTGATAGAAATTACTGCATTTGACAGGCGACATGCCGCTATCGTAATAAATAACCGGTTGAATTGCAACATTGTATACGGTTATTTTGTTGTTGTTGTCACCTTGACCAATCGTCATAGCCGACGTATTGCTGCAAGGGTGCTGCCTGCCCGACTGATACGGTTGGCTATCTCCAGTTCGGGCGAGCGCGTCCCGGTTAGATGGCAGAAGGTCTCCACATGTTCGATGACCGTCTTGTTTGACTGAATGTTATTTTGCGCATTGATACCGCATTTCATCAATTTGGGCTGCTTATTGTCAACAACTCGATATGTTTTCCAGTGCTGTTGAGTTGTCTGTCCAGAATTAACTGCAGCTGTTCAAGCGAAGAAGTTGCAATCGCGATGTCATCAGGTACGTCAGTGAAACACTGATCTGATGCGCTATATGTGACGACATCTTCTTGGTGCAATGTTGTTTGCATGGCCTAAGCCACAGCATAGTTTAGTAGGTTGGGCGACAAAATGGATCGCTGACGTACGCCCGATTTAACCTCAAAAGTTTCGGATAGACTGTCATCAACGAGTACACGGCAAATTATGTTTTATTAGCGAAAGCAGCTTCATTGGTATTCCCTCGGCTTCCATTACTTTATACAGCGACTGGCGCTGGACGGAATTAAAAACAGGCTTGAAGTCCATAAATGCAACTGCCAGTGGTGTTCGATGCCTGCGCAGGTGTTCTAGCAGCACATGCGCGCTTAGTGTCTGATCTACTGTGCAGCTACCTGGATGAAAACGGGACAGTTATTCTGTTTCCAAAATTTCACCATGGTCCTTGAAACGGTCGACGATGATGCTAACCAAGATTTTAAATACAGTATTCAGTAATGAAATGCTGCTGTAGTTAGAACAGTCCTACTTATCTCTTTTTTGTGAAAAGAGATGATTATTGCTGTCTTCCAGCTGTCAGGAATAACCTGTTTCTCTCAGATTTCGCAGAACAGCTCATATAGCTTCCAGGTTATCTCTTCCGACAGCTTTTAGCAGTGAAGAAAAATTTTGATATCTTTAACAACCATTAACATTGCATTTTTGATGGAGGAGAACCAGGCTTGTCATGGGGATGAATTCTCGACCCCATCCCCATCCCCATCCCCATGAAATCTTCGTGGGGATCCCCATGGGGATTCCCATGGGAATCCCCATGGGGATCCCCGTGGGGATCCCCACGAGGATCCTCACATAAACATCTAGCGTGATATTATTAAGTTTTCAAAATCGTGTGGCCTTTGTTGCAACTTTTGCCAGTCGGCAAGCATTATGTTCTGTTCAATTGTCGGTTGAAGTTTAAACCTGTATAGTAGACTTGTAGATTGCATTGATCCACGGTGAACTGTATTCACTACCGGGGTGCACGCAGCACGTCCCAGTATCCCCATCGCCATAGGGGAACGCGCCCGTTAGCAAGGCAGACTGACAGCCACGGGCCCCAGTTTCCCCTGCTAGATACTCGAACTCTCTAGTAGTCAGGCAAAAACTGGGGGGCTAGATACTTGAACTCTCTAGCCTTCTAATATTTTAGAATTTGTCTGGTACTGTACTCTCAGACATTTTACTGTCCAGATACCAAACTCTCTGGCCAACTTGTACACACAGGGCTTGGATTAGCCTTAGATAAACTAGATACATATACTCTCTAGCATGGCTATACCAATAACTGAGCTATCGACTCCTCTGACACAAGGGTTTGCTTCCAAATACGACTTGCTAGATACAACTCTCTCTAGCTGTCTGCGAAGTCTTAGTCACTATCACTGTTTTCGCTATCTCGGTCCTCCTCAGACACCATCTCTGAATCCAAGGCTTTCTTTAGCTTTTCTTGTGTGCTTTCAATATATTTCAATGAAACCATAAATAACTTTGTCTTCCTGGACACCACTGCATACTTCTTCGCCGGCAAAAAGCTCAAAAAGGAAATGTTCGACAAAGGCAAGTATCACCTATCAACGGAGGGTGCGAAGATAATTGGCAAAAACATCATCAATCCTTTCGGTTCGGAGGTTCAAGAAGCATATGAGAAGGCTCAGGCTGGCACGGAGTGATCTATGTTTATGGTGAGTCCCATGCTTAGCAAAATGCAGTAGTATAGTCTAGCTAGAGAGGATATGTATCTAGCTTATCTAAGGTTAATCGATGCGATATCCGGTATAAGTGGGCCAGAGAGTTTAGTATCTGGACGGTAAAATGTCTGAGAGTAAAGTATCAGACAAATTCTAAAATTAGAAGGCTAGAGAGTTCAAGTATCTAGCCCCCCAGTTTCTGCCTGACTACTAGAGAGTTCGAGTATCTAGCAGGGGAAACTGGGGCCCGTGGCTGTCAGTCTGCCTTGCTATCGGGCGCGTTCCCCTATGGCGATGGGAATCTGGGACGTGCTGCGTGCACCCCGGTAGTGAACACAGTTCACCGTGGATCAATGCACACATAATCTACAAGTCTACTGTACAAGTGCAGCTTTACACTTCAGCCGACATTGCGCTCATGCATCAAAGGTACTGAATTAAAATTGGATTTGCTTCCTATCCCCGCCGCGGGGATGGGGATCCCCGCGAAATTAAAGTCATCCCCATCCCCACCCCATCCCCATCCCCATGGCGATGGGGATGGGGATCCCCATCCCCATGACAAGCCTGAGGAGAACAGCTGACATCTTGGCTGCGGACCCCACAAAAGTTGATGTCATTGTCTCTCAGTGGGGTTTCCAGCTGCTCGCGATTCAGTAGGGTTTAGAATTACTTCTTCCAGCGTCTAAGTCGGGCGGTTTCGGTTTCAAGGCTGTTACCAGACTTGTCTTGGATAACGCCTCGGTAGTACGCGAAACCCAAAGCACCTGTGCATGTTAGTTTATAGAGTCTCCGCAAATCATTCACTATATATATGCTAATATAAATATCTACTTAATATGGCATGAAGTTACTAGACGGCAAGTTTTTGCTCAAAAACGTGGTTTTTTGACCACGATATTTAAAAATAACCAGCATTTTTTATAAATAACCATAAAAATAATCAGCTTTTGATACCAGCATAGGAATGGAAAATTTTGTGAATTTTTATTTCCGCAGAAAAGATTCTAAGTTTTTGAAAAATTCGGTAGGTCGCCATCTCACTGCGCTCGGTCTCTGCAAATTTGATAGTAAGAAAATATCGACAGAGATCTCTTCGAACTTTTACTTCATTGCATCGGTCACCACTAACCACGCCACCTTCGAGTATCCCTTTCTTGTTCCAAATTTTTGGTTTTGTGCAATAAGTATCGAAAACAAGCACCGTAATCATAATAATTTTGTTTCTGTCACAGCATAATAATTCGGGTACAGTAAAATTATGTCCGCTGAATATTGAAATTTCTTGAATTTATCTTGTAAACGAATAAATTTGTTACTGTAACACAGTATATATTCCCAGACGTTAATCATTAATTGATAGACTGATTCAATTTGATGCAGAATAGCAGCTCAATACGACTTGCCTTTAATAATGCATTAGAAAGGATGATATTGGTTACCAAAACAAGAACACACTAAATGCTTTGATGTACTGCAATATTTCGGCCTGTCAGGATTAAATTGCAAGCTATCATGAGTTTGTAAGCATTGCTGCGTCTAAAAGTAGTAGGAGCGTACGTGGAACTTAGCTCAGATACCCTTTATAGAAATGTTAAGGGAGAAGTGTATTTTTACTGCTCGCTTTAAATGAAAGCTATGATGTTATTTAGTAGTATGCTATTTATTGTAATTAGATTCTCGATACGCAACTCGAACACTAAACAATTCAAAAACTCAGTTTCCCGAAAAACCACAGAAAATTTAGTGCTAGCGTGCCATTATTGTCTTTTGGCTGCTTTGGGTGAGGCTAAGTAAGCTCAGTTTGGAAACTCAAAGAAGTCACTGCCTATAGATTAGCTACACTCTCCCCGTTTCCCAGTCCAGAGTCATTTGAGATGTAAAATTATCCATATCATCAAACCATAATGCACACAGAGCAGGCGTAGATGGTAGGCATGCATGTTCATAGGGTGTAAGGGGTTACCCCTGAGGCTTCGACACATCAGTTTCCAAGCAAATGCAATAAAATGAAAAAATTATGAATTAAATTTAGATAATCAAGTAACTTAAAATAAATTAAGTAATTGTACCGGTTATATGCAGAAAACTCCATTTTGCATGGTTTGGATATGTTGAACCCTAATCTTATAATATAATTCCTTTCACAGCGTAACAACGTAATATAGATATTAACATGGCCCTGTCAGCTTGAGGTCAAAATTCGACGGGTAGTGATAACAATAAATACTGAAAGAAAGAACTCATTTGAACAGCAAAAAAGTTTCCGGTAATATGTATTCCACATAAACAATTTTGCATGAGTGTAACATTTATATGCCAACTAAACCGCCGAGTAGACATGCAATGAAATCCAAATGCGCGTGGCTTACGGATTTTGGGTAGAAAATTGAAGAGTTCTCTGGGTCAGCTACTAAATCCGATAAAACACTCTGGCATGTCTGTTACATAGTTGTTACACGATTTCTGAAATCCATACTGCAAATGGCGACACGACTCGTATAGAACAAAGATTTCAGCCTTACGCTAAGGTGGATTGCGCATTTTGCTTGCATGTGCATGCTGAGTTGTAGGTTTGCAACACAAAATCCGTAGTTTTAAGCGCTTTTAAAAAATAAAAAAACTGAGCTAATAAGAGTCGAACATTTATTTTACGTTTCTTGGTTCACGCCACTTGTTTTCACTATGTATAAAGTAGACTTTGGCTCAGCTAGATTTCTCTAAATTTTTTGCAATATTGGCTTTCACGCAAAAAAATCCCGACCCAGAACCATTTCACATTTATGGCATTCTTTGGCTTCTCACATCATCTATACACAAAACTGCTCTTATTAGCTCGATAATCATAACAAATATCAATCTTGCACTAGAAAATTTCCGTAAGTATTAGTGCTTGCATTATATTTGAATGCGTGCTATCTAGCTAACTGATACTTTTACACGCACTAGTACTAATTTAGAACAGGTTAAAATGAATATATGTTACGGTCGTCTTGATGGACGCTGGTGAATAAGCATAAATTTGAACGATGCAACGTCATGCGTTGTGGATTGTTAGCATGACATGTTCGACCAAATTCATACTGCGCTTATCTAATTCATATAAAATTTTAAGTCGATTTCGTCAAATACGTCAACCATTCGACTAATTTGTTCATCTTTTCGTTCTTGCGTAGTACCAAGCTGGTCCATCACTTTGTAAAATGTCGGCAACAATGATACACCGATACATGCATATTGAACGAGCAAAATTTCATACACTTTTTCGGCTTCATCACGACTAATCGGGCATCCAGGTGCCTTTGTTTTAGCTTCTAGAACCTCTAGATATCGATCAATAACTGTGTTTTCTATTTTCCGTCTTACATTGGTCGGTAAACCAAAAATCATCGCATTTGTAATATCGTTCATACAATTTCCAATATGTGACAGTTGAAAATCGAGAAACGCGGCAATCTGGTTTGAAGCTTTACCTTGGGCATTGCGAAACCAGAGAATATTATTGGGTTGAACATCGCCAAGCGATACAACAGGTGTGAACCCTAACGCTGCTGGATTCTATAAACAAATAATAAAAAGACTGAAGCACTATAGGCCTGCATTATAGGCCCGATTTTTGAGCAATTTTTTTTGGTAGTAAATAATGTTACCAGACTTGCACATAGAATAAAGTAATCGACATTGTCGAATCACGGCCGAATTTTGAATATGCATGAAAACGTGTAGGTTTATGCTGGAACATTATTATCTCTTCTAAACATAATAATACCAAGAGCTGGTGGAGATGTTTTGACATGCTATCGTTAACAAATAACAATGCAATACTAATCTTTTAATAAGTCATTCCCACAGTATGTAAATGTTTGTCTATTCCCATGGTAGTAAAAGTAGCATAGTACCTAATTACCATGGCAATGAATTCGGCGTTTAACATAATATCTGTTCGTACACGGCACATATTTGCCCGGCCATGGTAACGAGATAACTTGTACTGTGCCCTACCTTTTTATATAATCATTCATAGCTCAATAGCTAAATACTCCGCAGAAAGTGCCCAATAATTTTCAGCAAACTGAAATCCTATTCAGTATTGCGCTGTTGTTACGAATATGATGCTGATAACACTCATGCTTCCTGTTACAATAGAGACTAGCGGACGAGTACCATGCAACTATCCTTGACGGGTATCCGGTCAAATCATCAACGATTAACATATTACTGTTTATTTGACTTATGAGCGAAATCAAATTAACGTATAAAAAGCTTGCTGGAGAACTTAGTATTAAGAATTGAAAATCATCTGTTTCCGCACAATTTATAATTTAGTTTATTAAAATAACACAGTTTATTAAAATTTGAAATTTTTTCAATAAATTACTCTCTACGAGCTAACCGCAAATGTTTTAAGTTTTTTAGCAGCCGCGCCGTATAAATCCAGGAAAAATTCGTCTGAATGTCGAAGCTTCTCGTTTCCACACACACGTCGAACCTCCTTCAAGCTTTCGGACATTGAACAAAGAAATTTTTCGAACGGATTGACAACTTCATTTGCGAAATAGTTGCTGTAATCAGGATGGTTAAAACCGTATGCTTG
Source organism: Trileptium ribeirensis (assembly GCA_030248225.1). Classification (NCBI taxonomy): domain Eukaryota; kingdom Metazoa; phylum Nematoda; class Enoplea; order Enoplida; family Thoracostomopsidae; genus Trileptium; species Trileptium ribeirensis. Next base: position 63,041 of record JASANE010010594.1, read on the forward strand.
AAGCGACGCCATATGTTCAACAAGACACATGATTTGATCTTTGCTCACATCTTCACTGAAAAGTATTTTTATCTGGCAGATATATTGCATTAATTTTACATCTGGCATGTGAATGAATCATATGACATTATCGTTACTATTTCTTTATTAAGTTTTCCTTTTTTTACAAATTTATCCATAAAAAAAACTAAAATATTTCAAAGTTGTGAAACGCACAAAGCAAACTCTATATTTGAAATATCAATAGAAGTCTGGACCTGAGTAGCAAGACGGGAGAAATTGCTCCATTTATAAAACATTGAAAGACGAAAGCACGTGTAGATGAACATTGTAACAGCCCGATATTTCAGGGATTCAAAGAAGGCATTCAAATAGGGAAAAGCAGCCGAATGAAGGTCAAAAGTTTGGAGAGTGGGTATGGCGGGCGATCGGATACCGGTGGAGCGTGACTCGGATATTGTATTGTGAACCATTCATCGTTGTTGTAAAAATAAAATTGTACTATGATTGTGATTTGTCATATTGTCACGCTCCACCCGCCCGAGGTGCACGGGGTGATTTTGGCACCACAACGGATTAATGGGATTCTCGACTTGTGGTATCCGGTCGGCCCCAAACGAATTTGTTGGCATAAAATGTGGTTCTATAAAAATTGTTCTATTATTTTATATTGTGGAAGTACGGATGCGCAGTCGGACGGACTGGGGACATGGGGCCGAAGTGTTTACGATCCCACTTTCAGTATTGTTGATTAGGCGCCCTAAGGTCGATCGCGGTGCGCGTCCGTACTGGTATGATGACTATTATTGATCATGATATGTAGGCATTATGGATGGTATTTTAGGCTGCATGACGGGGCAGGTCGGGGCGTCGCGTGGAACTCCCAGTCAAAATTCATTTTCCCTACATTTCGGATTTCTAGGGCCTGTCCTGGCATGCAGTCACAGCTTAATCGAATCATAGAGTGAAAAGTAGCACCCAATTAAGAGGGGAGGAACTGGACTAAATTCGCGGAACCTCATTTTCAGGGAGTATACTAAAAGTTAAAATTTTTGTATTTTCAGGCAGCCAAGGCCAGGCGGGCCTAACTAATTGTTATAAGGGAACTATTAGGCTTATAACTTGTGGGTTCGGGTCAATTTATCTCCTACCCCTAAGTACTTACGGACATTCAACTAGGCGTTTAAACGCCCAATTTTCAACGACCCAAATCTCAATCGAAACAACCAAAATTCCCCAATTTTTCGGTCTCTACACCTGCACGGGGTCTTACTCTATGTCTTTTGTCGAAAACCGGGGTCACCTAACTTAACCGGTCCGCACAGGACCCTGATAACCCTCTCGGGACACCAAAATTTCCTGCTTTCAACTCACAAAAAGGCCTCTAACAGGCCACTCATTGGTCTTAGGCGTAAAATTCTATTTTTATCAGTAGGCGACCAGCCAGAGCATGAACCTGGTCCCGCTCCCGGCCGCCTACTGTTCTCCGTTCGCTCGCAACGGTGGGAAACGTGTTCCGACCTTAATACATCGCCAGCGCCCTGAGCGCTCGTATAAAATTTCCTTTTGAAAACCTCGCGCCTACCAGCGCGAGGTTTAGTTGTTTACGTGCCTTTCTTGGCACGTTTCGGCCACTGTCCACATACAGAAAGTTTGGGCAGACGTTGTTTTGAGTCGCTGTGTGTGTTGTTTTGTATATTGCTTTTGTTTTTCTCTTCTTGTTGCTCTTATACATATTTTTGTATTTATAGGCGAGTTTTGGATATACGTCAGAAAAAAGGGGGGTAGACACAGGGGTATAAAAGGAGATGGCTCGGCGCAGCGTCGGGACCAGTCGAGTAGAGAAGCCGCATAGACGGCAGTTTTTCGTTTTGCTCGTGGCGGTTGTCGCCCGGGCGTTCTATTTCAGACATATTTTCGGCTTTGAGTTTGGCTTTTAGTTTTGGCTTTGGAGTTTTGCCCAGGAGGCTCCTACTGTGTAGCACAGGGTGGAGGTCCTCCTGGGGCGTTTTCCGCGCTTTCAGAGCTTCACAAGCGTGAGCTGCCTTTGCGGGTGCTGGCGCGTCCGACTGATGCTCCGCGCACCCGTAAATGCAGCTTCTCTAAATTCGAGGAGAAAATTTGCACGCTAAATTGCTCGCAGGATTGAGATCCTCGACTGGTTCCCCGCTCGCCGGGTCGCCATTTTTCATTTTAGACCCGGGGGGCGAAAATTGACTAGTGATGTGAACGGGGAATAGAAAATCACGCGGGTTGGGCAAGGTTTTGAATTTAGGTCTCGGAGCAAGGTTTTGAATTTAGGTGCGAAATTAAAGGCTAATAGCGTGTTGACCTGGAGGCAACCGCTGAGACAGCGGATAGTTTGAGCTTATGAGAATCCGTGCTAGGCTAACCCATCAAAATTTACAAGCATCTGATCCCTGAGCGTTTCGGTTAATCAGCCCCTGTCAAGTCTTCTAAATAAAACAGTCTTCCAGGCCGTTTAGACACGGTAGAAGACTCTAGCGTTTTGCATCAATCAGTTTAGGACCCCGCCGCAAAGTGGCATCATAAAACATTTCCAGTTTTCAAAGGACAACGGAGCCTCTTTCGACTCGTGCTCCCTCCGCGCTTGCTTTCGAAGTCGTAGCTTGAGTTTAGCCTAAGTGGTAGGGAGATTAACAAGAATGACTCCAGGTCACACGCCTTAAAGACCCAATAATGGGAAAGAAGAGAGAGAGAGCGGTCCGCTCAGAACGGACGCAGTCATTTGCACGCGTGGAGCCTTCAAGAGAAATTAAGAACGGAACCCCTGACGCTAGACCCAGAAATTTGAGCTACTATTCTGAGTTTCGTGCCGCTCCGAATAAAAATGTCAGTTAACTAACCCCAAAATTTAAGACGGGTCTCAGGCCGTTTAGACACGGTAGAGCACTCCGTCACGTATTTTTAAAAATGAACAACTATCGTTGGGTCGATGCGGCTGCTCCACAGGGAGTGACGTATCAGGACCTTTCGCGCGTTGTTGTCCCGTTCCTCACGGCTTTACGAATCTTCTATTCTAACCACGCAGGGGTATCCGAAGTGTTTTAAAGCTTAGATCACAACCAGTCTCTTTTGGTACTCATACTGAGCAATTCGTTGAGGGTGCGGCAGCACGTGCCCTGTCCATGCTGGCGAATGACTGCGGGCCTTCAGCTAAATTAAAGGCGCTCGGAGAGGAGCATGACCAAAACAAGAACCGAGAAGGAGTCAGCTGCAGCATATAGGCAAGTCAAATTCTAAGGCAATTCTTGTGCTCGCACCCGTTAGTCGAGCGACGACCCTGAGAAGACTACAAAGTGATTGTTTCCCCAGCCTTTTCCGTGGAAGAAATTTATAGGCGCGAGCCCATAAACCGTTTAGACACGGTGGGTTGCGATATAGCGCCGCCTTTTCATGTCAAACCAACAGCTCGAAAGGGCTTTATAAGGCAACAAATTTCGGGAGACGCGGCAGCGCCTCCCTCTTTTGACGACGACCCGTGTTTTAAGCTGACCCTGGCGCACGCAGAGTCGACGACAAACTTTCATTACAAGTAACCGGCAGCTGACGTCCGGCCTCAAGACAATGTGAGAGATAGAACACGAAGTACAAAGAGGTTAATGATGGGAGAGCGTCCAATGCCCAAGATCTCTCGTAGGCGAAGTCACCAAACGGTCGGCAAGGAAAGTTTCTTATTGTGTCCTGTCAGGCGGGTAAGACGGACCACGGAGTAAAACGTGGGGGCGAGCAGAGTCGGTTTTTACGTGGGGTTTGATCAGGATTCGCATCACCCGCTCGGTATATATATGTGTATGACTCGGTGCCCTGCGAGGTACCCCTTGCATTTTGTTGTACATAGATTGTGTTGATGATTTGAAAGTAATACGTATAGTTCAACTAAATAAAATGTTAGAGTGTGAAATTCATATTAGGCGATACGTTGTCGACGATCGACTTTAAGGCTAGCATACAACGCAAGGGATTTCGAATTTAACGAGGTTACATAAGCTTCCCTAGGTCGACGAGAAAAGGGTTCAAAATATTCCTGTTGGATAGGGGCCCTGGGGATGGATCTCCAGGTGTCCCCTCGAGCTATCAGTTTAGCAGAAAGTTTCTCGTTGAACCCTTACAATTTATCGATAGGATACAGGCTCTCGCGTATCGGGCTAAAACAAAGAACCGCGCCCCGCGCAGGATTTAAATAGAATTGAGGGAAAGGCGAGTCAGCCTTATTACCTGTGAGCAGGCTTAGGGGTTGACTCTCCCTCGGGGGACCTCCATACCACTAGATACGTGGGCCAAAATAGGGGCCAGGCCGAACACCCTGGTTAACCCGCCGGCAGCCTACTAAGCTAAGCGGTTCCCTTAGGTCGTCGCGTAGATCACCGGGGAGTCGTAGAAGCCGGGGTTGTCCGGGCACCACACCAAGAAAAACGGTGGTGCAGCTGGGATCCCTTAGGGCCAGAACTGGTCCTAGTACATAATTTAATTGGGGGCCACGCCGTGAGGCGTCAATAAGTTTTGGGGTAAAGGCATTCTAAAATTGTTCGGTGGTCAGGGACCTCTCGCATCGTATCAAGTCAACGGATTATTATTGTGCCAGGTTCGTTCTAGTTTGGCCAGGACATATTATTGGTGTATTTATCATGTTAATGCTCGCTTTTTGCATGTCAGTATGAAGTTTTGTGGTCGGTAGCTGCGGGTCGTAGCGAGCCAAGAACGTGACGTCTATAGTGTCGGGTAAAATAATCTAATTTTGGTTTCTGAGTCGTGGCGCGCTGAGGTCGACCAAAAAGGGAGAAAATAGCTCCGCTAGGCGGTAAACGTTCTTGGACCGCATGGATCTGGAATATATTGCTGGTTAGTCGAATAATTATACTGGAAGGCGGATGAAAGAGATCTGTGTGTTTAAAGGACACTCGGCTTGCGTTGGTCAAACATGGGTCGCTCAGGGGTTGTTTTGGAATGACTTAAAACCGGATTTTCAGGTTTACTACTACATCGCACTAAGTTTATCTAAAATATCGTTTAAATCATTTGTCAACAGTTAATACTGCAATTGTACATTGTGCGGACTATTTTGCCATCGCAGGCGACGACTTAGCTCAATAGTGATAAGCGTTGGGATTAACTAATTGCCGTCCGTTTGGGTCAGACTGTTATACGACGTTGCAGTGGATAGAGGTTCCTATCTTCGCCGCGCTGTAACGAATTTGGATATCAGCAACTGCCATAAAACACCGTCTCGACTCTAGGACGAAGACGCTCTATTTTATTCCGGGACAGTACCAGTCATCGAGTACGACGATCCGCCCATTCGTCAACGAACGCTAGTAATTTGTGCATTGACGAACCGAGCTGTTGTCGACGCAAGTTGTGTGCCACCAGACCGAGGCGATTGTACACGGCGACGATAAAACGTTGTGGAACGAAGAGTTGGTGACGGACAGCTTAATTGATGGTCAGTGTATGGTCTCGTAATCTATTGATTAGTAGCTGGTATAATATTGCTGTTATTACATTGCTGTAAAATAATTTAGGCGTGAATATTAGCGAGAAAATTTTTTTTTGTAATCGCCCGAGTTAACTGAAAAGTTGTCGAATCTAGTAACTCTAGTAATACTGCACGTACCTCCACACGCAGACGACCCGGTTTTATCGACTATACTTTAGTTGGAACCTCCTAGAGGGTGTTTGATGATCAACTGGTGTTAACCTCCGCCCCCAAACGCCTCTTTCTGTTCTCCTCGCAAGGGAAAGTTTTAAACGAATTGAATTAGCATTAGCTGTTACAACGGATCCGAATTTAGACCAACCAAACTAAAATTAACAGCCGACTAGTTAGGCTGTAACGTTTAATAGGCCGGGTCAACAACGGTGCAGTTTTGTTGAGGACGGGAGAGCTATCACATTGGGTGAGCAATTAGAGTTAGCAAGAAGGTGCTACAATTGACCTAGGCGAAGCGAAAAGTTTACACAAACAGTTACATACTTAAGGACTAGGTACACGAAAATACTAATAAAGCTATAGCGTGCCAAACAGTAGCGAATCTGCTATTAAAGTAAACACTTATATACATCGCTAT